>JABSMS010001972.1:0-37708 GCA_018902275.1 Aleiodes sp. PSUC_FEM 10030003
AATCTTTTGGATTTTATCAATTTGTCCAAATTGGGTTCAAACATTTTTTCAGTCACGCAATATCCTTTAGAATGTGTAGTAATTTTTTAAAAATAAATTCTTTCGATGTTCAAACAACATTCAGATAAAATCAACTTTCCTGATATTAAAAAAAAATTACACGTAATAACTGCCAGGATATTGAATGAACAATAATTTTTTCATACAAAGACTGCTATGGGAATCGACTTTAAATTGCGATTTCTTTGTCTAAATTATTTCGAAATTCTTTCAAAAACTAAGGGGCAGTGTAAAAAAGTACTCTGAATCTAATGACCAAAAGAAAATCTGAGGTATCCAACTAAATAAAGCAAATATTTCACATTTATTCTTGAATAATGTGTATGAATTGGTCAATTGAAATGCTGATTTGCATAAAGATCACTTCCTCTATCATTAAAAAAAATTGACAATTTCTTGAATATTTCATGGTTTTAATTAAACATTCATTTCTGAGTGAAGTTCGCAGAAGGAAATTATTCGAAGTTGTTTGCATTATCTCGCGAATATCTTTGAAGCGACTAGGTTCCCGTATAATGTTCTGAGAATAATCATCTTCGTTAATATCTTCAGAATAATAAAGAGTATTGTACGAAAAGAATTGGCGTTTTCTCTAAGAACAATCTGAGAAATAACTGTCAACAAAACGCAAAGTTATTGTTTCATATGAGTTGGAGAAGAACCCATAAAATTCTATTATCAACTCACTTGTATGTAAGCATGTGGCTGTTGTGACGATGGTGGAGGTGGTGGTATTGGGCCTCCTGTAACTGCAGCATCCTGCTGTGGCGAAGTTCTTGGTGGCTCTGTTAAGTACACAAAGTAAAATTTATGTAATTACCTCATTTTACAGGAGGTTCATAAAATACCTTATAGCCTCAGGGATTATCAAGAAAATTCTCTCTCTCTCTCTCTAACTTTAATGAATGAAAATTATCTACTCTTCAAAAATCATCCAATTAATTTGCAGGAAAGTAAATTATATTTTACGTTTGCTGTAACATGATAATTAACGAGATTCTCATTTTCTTCGTAATTGTAACTTGATTCTCTCACTCTGTAATTTTCCGGAGTCCTTTCATTTTTTCTAGATAATTCCTCAACATAAAATTTTTGCAATTTATTGTTCAATTATTATTTTATAATGAGAACTAATTCAGAGGTTTTTATAGTAATTAGGAATCGAGATAATTTGTAATTAACATACCAACAATGGAATTGTACTTCTCGATGTGAAAATAATTGTTTCTTAATTGTACTTTTGAAAATTAGCTTTGCCAATTGCCACGAAATGAATTCCAATTATATCCAAATTTTTCAAGAATATTTGGACGTACGAGACTATTTGTACATCGCACTAAAATCAGACAAAAATCGAGCAACTACAGTCCATCGCAAATATAATTTAATTTCAAATTTATTTGCTGCATGGAGGGCAGCGGAGTAGAGATATGACGGTGTGCGTGAGTTCTCACGGTAATTCAAATGGAAATTAGTATAGAACTGGATAGCTAAATCGGTAGAGTGCTCGACGCGACATCGGTAGATTTAGGTTCGACTTCCGGTGCAGCGCTATCCAAATTATTTCTTGAATAATGTAGTATACAAATAGACAGTACCTATTTGGACTCACGTTTGTGTTTCTGCGCTGTTACTAAATTATTTGAATCATCAAATTTATGTCTATTGATCGTTACCTAATGTACGGAAGACGATTGGTCGACTCCTGTACTTCTTTCCAGCTCTGACAGCAGTTATAACCAATTGATACTGTGTGTCAGCTTGAAGATCGCTGAGGGTTACAGCGTCGCTGTTTCCTGCGACCAACCGCACCATCCTGTAACTAACCACCGCGCTATTGTGATACGTTGAATAATTCTACAATTATTTTATTTCAATACAGTACATTGTATTGTGCATGCAGTTACATACGTAAATGATATTTGAATGAAAACAGTGCCATCTCATTCGTTTATTATTTGGTTTAAGAAAAGATGAAAAGAAGTAGGTTGTTGAATATTATTGGCAACATGTTTCATTCAAATAGGGAACTTATAGTCGAGGACAGGAGAACAAGTAAGACAGTCACAAAACAGTCATATAGACATCCTGAAAGCTTCCATCAATGGACATTCTTTGAATAGTCAGTGTTGTTTTGGATATAGATTGTGCAAAGGATTGGAGTGATAGACCGCTAGGGGAAGCAGAGCAAGATTTTTGTGATTTTATTGGGAAGCCGGAGAAATTTGTAGTGAAAACTATGTGGAACCATCCAGTTTTCGTTTTTATTGGATATTTGATGTTTTATCCGTGAAAATCAGGAGATAGCTTTTAGTTATTGATCGGAATTCCCAGTTTTCCACGGATATCTTCGGTTCTAATCGTCGTGACGTGCTGGGTTGCCATCAATGTTGCATATAATTCATTAATTTTCATCCGAAATTACGAGACTCATCTCAAAATCAGATTTTTAGAGAATTAGTTGGATTTCAGTAATTTTTTATTAGAATCGGTTACTGTGTGTGGCAACAACGATAATTAGATCCCGAAATACTTGCGAAAAACTGGAATTTTGTACGAAATTCAAATAGAATACTCTTCAATTTTAAAGCAGAGTAATTAGCGTAATTGTGTACTTTGACTCCATGTGAAAAAATAATTAAATTGAATAATTTTGAGATTGAAAAATATAAATAATTCTTTCCAAATGAATGTATATTTCAATTAGATTATTTGAGAATAAATTCACCTCAGGAGCGAAGCTAGTGTTTCCGCACAAAGTAACATCTTCAGGAAATGGGAAACTTTCTTTTCTAAATAATCGATTTAATTTTAAATGAACTTCAACCCAGTACAGATGAGAAATTTACTGTGGAAATTTCGGTAAATGGAAACACAACTTTATTTTGAGTTTTTAATATTCTAAATATCCCTGGAGCCAAAGTATACAACTACCGTAATTAGTTTCTCGGGAAAAAGCGAGATTTCGAGTTTTCCACATGATTTGCATCCGAAATTTCCGCTGATCCTCAACGAAAACATCCAAAAAATCTCCAGAAATTTTTTTAACATGTAGATTTTACGTTTTCTTTTCCATTCCTTTTTTTTCTATATTTTTGTATTCTATTGCTCCCTATTTCGGTTTCTATGAAGGAATATACAATCGTGTTATAAAAGAGGCTATCATTCACGAGACTTTAATTCCGAAGTTATTAAAAAAATTAATTGATCTCCTCTGAAACTTCAATCTCAACGACGTGTTTCATGATTAAGTGAGAAAAAACTTCATCTAAATAATTCTCTCCGCGTTTATTGCCAGGAGTCTGAGAGTTTTATGATCAATTTAGTCTTATTTTATGTCTCATTCAAGTATCGAGGCGTTAACTCTCATTCAACAATTTAAAAATCAGCTTTAATCCCTCGAAATCGTTTTTTCTCTTTTTTCTATACAGATCATCACGTAAACGCTTTTTTTGTTATCTTGTCATTCAATAATTCCACCACTTTCTTCTAATTCAATCTTCATTGATGTAACTTCTAATTCTCATTATGCTTCATCTTCATATTTTTATTCATTCTCAGATAAACAAATCTGTTTGCCTCAAGGTTTTTTCATAAGTTATTTAAAGCCCAATGATATGCATTGTTTGGATGAACAAATAATTTGTTTTCATCGAAATAAAATGAGACAATGAGAATGAATGGAGAAAAATTCGTGCTTTGGATCGAATTACAGTGACAGTCTAATTTCTACGAGAAACCCAAATCGAAAAAAATAATTTCATTTTTTTTTTTCTATAATTTTAATTGCAAAGATTATGTTTCGATTGAGGTTATGCTTTATTAATACGTGAATAACTTACTGCAAGTGAAATCGCAATGATTGTTATTTTCATAAATGTAATAAACACTGACACAATGTTTCGAAGGACGAATACACGGACTATCGATTCTCATCATTATTATTATAGTTATTATTATTTTTAACACACATACTTTCATAAACAAATAAACAGAATTACGAGGGATTTGGATTGTTGGATTTGATATCGAAGCTCACTAATTTTGTACAAGCAATTTTTATATTCTTTAGGAATTAAACATCATTTAATTTTTTTTCATCATTTAATTTGTTTTAAAACCTAAATGTACCTGTCACTGGTATCGTTCCTTCGCCGCAAAGACAATTCGAAATATCAAAACGTTAGAATGAAACAGAAATTAATCAGGTTTTGTTTTAGTTTCTTTTTCTTTTTTCCACATTTTTTTCTAAGTTTTTAATAAAGCAATGGCTGATGTACCTAATAGTAACTATGCTCTGATTTATGATACGTCAAAAGCAAAATGGATACGGCATTTTAATTATCTAACTTTTGCTTCACTTTGTTCTTTTACTTCTCTAACTTTTTTTTTCTCTTACAAACATAATGTGTACCTTTCATCGTACGTCTCATTGTACGGTTCGTAGTATGTTAGGCTGTATGTTTCGTTGTATGTTTCATTGTACGTTTCATAGTACTGTTCGATGGTTTCATTCCTACGCCGGAAAAGAAACGTACAATTACTAGTAATTATTCTTCTTCTATTTATTAAATTTTTTCTTAACTTTCATTACAACAGATACAGAGTTAATTGAAAAATTAAGATATTATATAAGATTTCAGTCAAAACATTCTATTACACTTTCGAGAAAATAATTAAATGATGTGCTGAATCATAAAATCCGTTCGGTTCCCCCAATTTTCATTGAAGAGATGGAAGTTGCATGATTGCATTCCAATCAACAAGAGGCGTAAATGCCATTTTTTCGTGCTGAATAATAAAAGGGTGTAAGTTATTATTTTTATGAAAAAATTAATGCAGATTCGATTTTTGTAGATTTTTAAAAAATGGCACTTACGCGTTCAAATTATTCTCGTTTTTTAAAAGGCTGGATGGAAACTATTTCCTGGAGAATTTTGATTTTCATTGTATGGAAAGTACAGTTATTCATTGCTGTTATCCAAGTTTTGCTCCATTTCCACGGAAATCCCCGTATCTCTACGGGAAACTCTCGAAAAATGCGAAAAAAATAAAAGTTTCACCGAAATTCACCGTCCATCTGTGATTTTGACCTTTTCAATCAGCCATGACTTTTTTCCCATTGGGGATTACGATCTCAAATTCATATAGAAAAACATTGAAATCATGATAGCCTAGAATCAGTTGCGAAAAGAGACGATGGAAGGATGAATAGGATTTTCCGAAAATTTTAGATAAATTGGGCTTCTGTTTCTCATATTTGAAAATTAAAGTATTGTCATGCCTAACAATAATTTTTAATTAATACATTGATCCCCATCATTGTAATGTTCAACGTCAATTACTCATTCTGAAAACAGTGAAGTCGACTGAAAATATTTAATGTGGAAAAATAGAATCTTATATAATACCTTAATATTTTCTGTTTGAAACTTTTTCGAAACTGTCATCTTATCTGTGTAAATCATCAAATCAAAGACAAGGTCTCAAGTACTCTGTATTTGCTGGCAACTTATTTCGAAGAGTGCGACACACCTAAACTATTCTAAAGTCTAAGTTGAAGAAAAAAAAAATTCTCAACTATTGTGGAAATTTCATCTAATCAGTCTTAATGTACCTGTCACTGAAATCGTCCCTGTGTTACACGATACAAAAAAAACCGAAATGACATTATTTTTGATTTATAACCCAAAAATTCCTAGCTATTGAATACTATTCTATTTTTTAATTGACAAACTATTTAACTGGTATTTTTGTTCTTCATTCTATGAAAATTCTCATACATCTCTAAATAAGCGCACTGCGCGTGGGTGTACCTGTCAAACGTAAAGTTCCTTCGCCGCCAAAACACAACCGAAATTCATTATTAACAATTTATTTTTCATGGTTTATCCTGTGCGATATTATTTAATTATTTTTTAAATGTTTTTTTTTGTTTTTTTAAATGTGAATGATATTTACTTAAAGTTTCTATAACATGCTCTATGATAAAATGGGAGGTGAGATTATGAGAAAAGAAGTTATTAATTGAAATCGGGAAAATAGACGAAGAGTTTTTCTAAGTTCAATATAATGGCATGAACGCACCTTGCATCCGTTGGTTTGTACGTAACATCGTATTTCTCGACTTGATCTACTTGGCTCGTACTCCAGGATACTTTCACTGATGTAGGATTCAGAAACATCACTGTTATGTTCTCTGGCACGCCGGGAATACCTGTCATTGAACCTGGAGAGAGAAATTTTCATAATGATTTTTTGCAATTAGTTGATCATTGTCAAAAATACGGGCATATTGCGAAATCAATCGAAGTGAGACTGTTTTTGATATTTCCATTGGAAAGAGTGAAAAATTTGCGATGAAAATGATACGGAACTTCATTTCTCGATATATTTTGGAAATTAGTGATTTTAGCCGAAATTCGAAAGTTTATTTTGGGAAAACACGTTCTTCACTTTTTCTATTTAATTTCTATATCAATACATATCGAAATTTTCTGGATCGAATTCGATTTTCTTGCCACAAGAATTTTTTTTCTCAGCGTTTATCAAACACTTACCAACAAACCCAGCTCCATGAAGGAATAGTATGGCGGCCCAAAGAACCATACCGCCAGGGTGGCGGACCAGTTGTGGACCGCACGTATTTTCGCACAATTTTCGTACACGAATATCTTCTAAATACGATGATAATGATAAGCGTACAGGCAGAGCTTGTACAATCCTTTTTTTCCAACATTCACGTAAACCAACATTCGTACACTTGCGTTTTAATGAATTATTTATCAATAATTTATCATCACAGTCGCTTAAATGGGCGATACGTGAATTAAAATTATCACGAAACATTCCGCGAGATTTATGGCTATTGATTCACGCATTATTGCACCCATCTGATGATCTTCCTCGTTCTTGACGATGATTTTTCATTGAATCAATTTCTCCGGAATCATCGATCCATTTATCTGCAACAAAAATCAGAAAATAATGAATGATTACAATTGAGTTTCAAGTTATTAATGGAAACAATTGAATACAAAATTGAATGGCAATTTTTAACAAATGAAAATAATTGCGCAATGGAGATATGAATAAATCTCGCAAGTTCCCGATGTTAAGGGGTTCAAAGACATTTGATCCTATTAATTCGGTGAAAAGCCTTTCACGGAGCTCTTCACGGTATGAATCGAAAAGGGTTTATTGGCGCATTTTCTGAGCCTCACTGAACACAAGCGCCATAACAGGCGCAGCCTAACCTACAACCTTAACACAAATTCATGCCATGCATGTTTCGAAATCCAATTTGCTATCGAATGAAGCTATAAATAATTATAGTATGGTTTAGAAAAAAAACGTGTAGGATTTCATGGGTGATCGAATGCCGCTGCCAACTAAAATATACAGTTCCAAAGCCATATGAAGTTTACTTCACCTCAAACTGGTAAAATCAGCTTGTTTAACGTTCTGGAGAAACAAATGAACGTCTCAATGGTGGCTTTTTGATGCATGTTTATTACTCAACCCAATTTCCCCTCTTTTTGCTGCACAGTAGTCATATATATAGCGATGAATATGTTGATATTAACTTGCGGAGAATGAGCTGTTGAAAATCGAGATAATGAAACAGATTCCAGATGTGGAAATTTCGTTCGAAATACTAAATTGAGTGATGTCTTTTAAATGAAGAATTGAGAAAATTTGTCGAAGGAAATTCTCTGACAAGAAGTCTTTTAATGGATTGGAATAATTGTGGAAAATTCTGGGATATTCTTCCGCAAACTGCATTCCCGCAATTAATTTCAATCATTTTTATGCTCTTCAGCTTTCCGGAAGAAGTATAATCAATAAATACTCCAGGGTTGCGGATGTACTCAAGGCCAAGACATACTAAATTGTACCCTGCAACACCTAATGCAAAAGCATATAATCCAAGGCAAATCCTGTCGCCTGACTTGAAACGATTACTCAAAATTTTCGTGCATCGAAATTGCAATGCGCAGGAAAAAAACTGTAGGCGTTGACTGCAGTGCAGTCAATTTCACCGGTGAATTTAATGTTAAAAATACATTGTCTATGACCTCGTGGGAAATTTCTTTATTGCTCATCATCAAAATATTGGCAAGACTCCATTATTGCCATTTCATATAATTTAAAAATCTACGATAAATGATTGAACATGAATTATGATTTCCTATATTTGTTCAATCAATCTTCGAGAAAATTGTTAGACAGAATTTTGGCTGAAGTAATAAAACGCTCGAAGGCAAGTTTAATGCACTAGGGTCCCTGATCTTAGTTTCGTTTTTACATGTCAACTTGGAGGAAAGCCAAGAAGTTCCACTCAATAAATACAACCAGGTCGTTGACATCGCCTGAAATTGATATTTTACCCACCAGCGACAGACACATGTCGTTGCGGTAAAACAAATCTACGAAAACTGTCAGCTGCAAGTTGCATCAGTGGTCATGACTGGAAATGTTCTAACACGTTTCTGCATCTGTGGAGATAGTACAATCCATTTATCAAACTTCATGACAATGGCAATATTCGTCTGAGGATTCACTTTCTTTTGAAAGACGGGTTTAATAATTTCTTTGAATTACACGAATTGCTTCGATAAATCCGCAATTTCAGAGAAATCATTCTTACCTATCGCATCATTTGGAAACTATTCGAGCAAAACTGATTGTTTTATAGCACCCTTCATCGTAAATTTTCCTGTTCTTCTAATAGAACTGCTTAAATTCAAAAAACCCATCAACTCTGCTATTCAAAAGAAAATTTTCTTCAAACTATCCTGATGTTCAGCTAAAGTAGGATTTAATGTATGGGATTTGGGTAAAAGCTCATAGTCCCTTCAGGGCCTGCCCCCACTTGCCCTGAAAACCATCACTCTCGGGAGCGAAAAAAACATTTCTTGAGCCTCCCTCATTCCATCTATTTACGGATATTTCCGTTGGATCAGCGAGATATATCTGTACTGATCCCTCCAAAAGTCTCCCTCAGGTTCGAATAACCGGAGCGTATAACGCTGCATAAATTAATTAGTAGCGTTCCAAACTTATATTAAGGTCGCCATCATTCTGGGGGATTCCGGGTAGATTATGATCCCATCATTTGGATGGGCTTTTAGTATTCTTCCTCTTTTCCTTTCAAACCTCATTCGAATTCTGTCAGTCTACCTCTGCCTTTTTTTCGGATGAGTTAGCTACCTTCAAAAACATTCGGGTGACCGAAAATTCGATAAGGGATATTAAGTATTAGGCCCTGGGGAGTTTGCCCAGTGGATAAGAAAATAAACTTGTTAATCTGTTTCGTAGGAGAAAACTTGTAACTTCCTAAACAACTTTTTCTCTCCCATATCAACAGCTTCTGCGATAAAGTCTCTTTTGACGAGACACGGAGAGGCCTTTGGATCAATAACACTGAAGTTTCTCTCGACCAATGTAGATTTAGTTAGTGTATTCTATGCAAATTAATGACTACCAAAGGACATGTGAAATTGAAATTTTTCCTCCTTTACTCTAACGCTTTGTCTACGCTAAAATTAAACGATACGATCGATTCTCGTTGCAGTAGCATGGCACAAGTTTATAAATACCGAACGACATGGGGTGACCACAATTCTACTCTCTCGAAGTCAAATAAAAAGGTTAAGAAGAGAAGAGGTAAAGAAAGGAAAGAACGACGGAGAAGAATGGCGAAAAGAATGTCAAGGGTTCTTATTTTTCTCATAGTGAACGGAAATGATGTCCCTTCGTGATTCTCTTGATATCAACTTTCATATGGAGCCCACGTAAATAGAATACAGAGTAGATAAACTATACTGTAATATGATGAAGTGGGTAAGTGCATTTCCTTTTCGGTTGGAAGGAAGCTGAGAGGGTAGACAAATATAGTTTCACAAAAGAAGCAATTATGTGGTATAAAGGAAGACGAATAATGGAGATTTATCATCATTCGTAACGCAGAATGAAATAACAGCATTCTTCCCAGGGGTTTCATTAGTGAAACCAATCTCCAATTACGTAAAGATTCATGGAATTCAAATAATTCTTCTCAATTGTTTTCTCAAATCGTCGATTCTATAACCAACATTTCCAAACATTTTGGGTTAATATTAGAAAGGTTGCTTAGAAATGTAGATTACATGTAGATTACATGTGAAAAACTGAAGAGATAAACGTTATTATTGTGTAGTAGCTTTTTTTCAAAGCGCACGCAAACTTTTCTCGTTGCTGGAGTGTTCTACTCAGTTTTCTGAAAATTTTATAACGCGAAACTCGGGTAAAAGGTCCTCTCGTGGAAACAAAGTATGCACCCAACACAAAAGCATCTGTTTGCTCAGGAAAGTTAAATAGAGGCTGTAAAATATTAACACGTGCCTTTTTTTGTAATAAGGAATCTTTTTGCTTGTTGATAATATTCTGTAATAGTCAAGATCAATCGATTCAATGTCATCTTGGTGGCTAAATCGATTGGCTCACTGCGAGTTATTACTGGATTTGACTCGACAATTATGCACACAATTGAATGATACATATACATCTACGTAAACCATCACGCGACACTTTTGTTCCAATTGCACTTCAATCTGGGTCAGTTATGGCGGATGTATTTCGAGCGATTCAGATGCATTGGTAGTGATAGCAATTCGGGGGCTTTTGTGGCATTATTAAACGTGATATTATCGAAGGTTTATTGGATCCACGTGAAACCAATATTCGTTACAAATTCACCAAATATGATTGAATAATATATATGTTTTTATGCGGAGAAAATTCTGCTCTTGAGAGATAATGAAGTTTATGGATTCACTCATTCGGAAATTTCATTAAAAATCCTGGGAAAATTTCCACTGGAAAATGTTATAATACAATTAATTTTGGTGTATGACGTTTCGGAATAATTAAAAAAAAAAAATCTCAAGTTAAAATGTTTTCGAACATTATTGGAGATGAAAGAATTATATCATAGTTGTTTTTCTGCGGAAATCTCCGTTGCTTTCTGATGGATCTCTCACAGTTTTTGAAATTTTCCACCTTCATTATTACTCACAAGTAGATTTTTCGCAGCGTAATATTCTTTGCATTTGGAAATAGGCCAAGTTGGATTGTTAAACAGCTTTTTTTATGTTATGATGATTCATGTCTTTTTTTCTTCAACTCAATGAGCACGTAATGACGCTCAAGTATAATGTTAGGACACGAATCCCTTGAAAAATGATGAGCAAAGGGACCATTCTTAAAATATGCAGTTACCAAGGTGATGACACGTACTGACAACTTAAATTCAACGAGACTCCTTTCAGAAAATGCTTGGCAATGAAAAACCTCTTGCACGAATAAAAGACCGTTTGTGATGATAAATGTAAGGAAATTCATTTCAATTAATTGTAATTGCACTGCGGAGAAAAAGTATATCATTATGCAGTACACTGTTAAAAAAAACGAAAATTCAGTATTAATACCTACATCAAATTTTAGAATTGCAATGTTATCTTTTTAGACAAAATTATCTTCGAAACTTCATTCTTCGTGGAAAATTGACGAACGATATGATTTTTCAGATTCAATAAGCAGTGAAACTTCAATAAAATATTTAAATCACCTCGAATTTTTATGATATGTACGAAAAAATATAATTCAAGAAAAATTTTATTACTGATTTTCATATCGAGTGAATTCTTAAGAAATTAATTTCCTGAAAATTCAAGTTAACTGAAGTTTGTTAAATATTTCCATTTTTTCGTTGAAATTTGAGAATAATTTCCTAACCGTGTACTACATAATTTATTAAACTCTTAATTTTCATAGTTCCAGTTGTATCTTCACATTGAAACTTGAATTATCAGAGACAGAAGTTCGCGAAAACATCAAAGTTGAAAATTAGAGGATTGTTATTGTTTGAAATTTGAATTCTCGTAAAGCAAGTACTAATAGAAGAGTACTAGGAGAAACTTTGGCCTCTAAGGTCTATGAATAAACCTGAACCTACACAATCTGTCAAACAAAATCTGTATAACATGAAAATTCATTGAGATTTAAGTAATTGGTAAACGTGAAATGTTTCTGTAAGCTTCAACAGCAATTTTCAATAAAATGTAAATTGAAGGAAACTAGTATAAATTCCGAACTATGCAGTTCACATTATTTAACAGTATGAAGAAAAGCAATTTACAGGAATTTCAACAACTTCCCAACTACATCATCTAAATGCATTAATTGGAAATTTGAAATTCATGAGAATTATCGTCTTGAGATTTTCAAGAGAAAAATTCAACTCGATCAATATGCAAATTATTTCATTCAATGAGGTGCAAATAATTTCAAATTCTATAATAATTTGTAATTCTTTCATTCGATTGCTGCGGGAATGGTACTAATCGGTAATAAATTTCAGATATTCATTGCACTCGAGATAATTGGTGAAATGAACAATTAGATCAATCCAATAAATTATCAGAAATTCATTATCGATAACTGCAGTCTAATTATGACGAATGCGGGAACTAATTAGATGTAATGTGCGATAATTGTTCATTGGTCATAAATTACTGAAAATTCAGCCTACCAATCCTCCAATGAAGCAAAAAATAATTATATTATGCGTAGCTAGTATTAATTTTCAAAGTATGTTACTAATATATTGTTCAAGGTTCAGAAGTATTAGATATATTGAAAGTTTTAACATTGTCGAAATTGAGAACACTCCAAACAAAGGTGAGACGTGTTTCCATTAAATATTCATTGATCTTGTAACCTTTGCATTATGTAGCCAAGTTTAAATCAATGAAGTTTAACTGTCACAAACTTTAGGTTCTGTGTAACTACATTTTGCAATTTATTTCTCAAAATGATTTTACGCGGATAATCTGTCGAGTTTTAATCACATTGCATCTAAGGCTTAACAGAAAGCCGTTAATTTTCCAAATTTTCCAACAAATTTCCTGCTCAAAATTATCGACAAAAATAGTACATTACACTTTATTAGCAAAGAGGTTCATGTGCTTTGATCCCGAGAGCTGTCAATAACTTTAAGCAGGAAATTTATTTGAAAATTCGAAACATCAACGTTATTCTATTATCCCTTAAGATTAAATTGAATCTCCTGCAATATCAACTCCAATTTATGCTTCTATTCAACGTAAACGTCTTCAGACTCTTTTTCTTGTTATCGGTCTTGGCTTTTCATGTAAAAGTTGTTAGCACTAACCGAATTCCATTCATTGGAAAACTGGAGGATCCTTCGTGCTAAGAATTTCCAGGCATACTACGGCTTTATAAGATCACGTACCCGGATAAGCTTCTGGATTTTACACTACCTCCATTTTCCACTGGTATTTCCGGAGCAACACAATTTCTCTCCCCTTTACGTTTCCGGTAATTTAAACGCAATCGAATGAAATTGTGGTATAATTCACTGTCAAAGTAATGTACGATATCTAGAATGAATTGCTTCGTCGTAAAAATTTTCTATTTAATAGCCACGAGTATTTTTATCGAAACGTAGATCAGTTAATTAATTCAATACTGGTATATTCCCTCTCGTGAGCTATATTGCTACATACTCTTGTTCGCCCCGGGTTCGTAATCCAATTATATATCCACTCCATTGGTACACTACAGCAGACCGCTAGAAGTTTTCTGAAACTCCGAGCGTATTTCGATTTTTTTATTATTTCTAATTCAAGAATTGCACATGACTAGCAAAGGACAGAGAATTAGAACAATGGATGTTTTTCTCGCAATCAGAAAAATCGTAGAATATCAGGTTTCTATTCAACAAAATATCAATATTTACCTGTCAATATTGATTAGCAATCGGGTGAAAAACGACATACAATGCTGTGGGGCATAATCACCCTGACAGCACCCTTTAATCCTCTCATCGATGTTATCCAGTTATGAAAATCGGAATTAAGGGGATTTTCGGGCGAATTGTAATTGGATAGGCTCAGATATGATAGAAACATTTGACAAAAGAAATGACAACCATTGATTGTCGGGATAATTAGAACGTGACTAGGCTTCCCTAAAGTATGATCCCAATTGCGTCACAAATATAGATATATTCTTTCAGTTTAATTTGTTACTGTGTGACATAGATTGCGTCACCTAGCGCAGATCGATTTTATCGATCGTGAAAGAGGGTGAACCGTTGTACATGAATTCGTTGCATGCGTTTAAGGGTACGACCTCGGGGGAAAGAGGAGTAGAGCAGTGTGACAGTACTACATGTGACAAGTAGGACGTTAGATAGACAGTCAGACCTCTCCTAAAGTGACAATATATTCAACAGTGAAGCAATTGAATTTCCCACATCATTGAAGTTTACATGGGCCACTTGTCATTAATAAATCTCAGTGGAGGTACTTTTATCTGATTTGGATATCGACATTACATTAAGATAGGCCAAAGTGAAATTATCGTTTATTTATTGAATTTATGGATAGATTTTAAAATGAGATGGATTAAGTTGACGTCAAAAAATTATTTGAAAGAAAAATAAAGTAACGACTTTAACACTTCGAATAATTTATCCTGACCTCTTTTTTCTTTTTTTTTTTTTTTTTGAGGAAGGACAATAAAGGGGATTACCGTTAACGAACGGATACCAACCATTCCAATGAATAATGAATTTCCGTATCGAGCTCTAAGTCTTCGCTAACGAATAAGAGATAGAACTTTTTTTGTTCGTCACCATTTCACTTTAATGGTTGAAAGCTTCATTTAAATTTCAACAACCAAAGCGCTTCTTCAACGCAGCATTTCAAGTTTTCTTCCATGATTGTGTAGAAATGTTGCTTTTTCCTTCGTTCAAGGAAGTGAATGAAAAGTTGTGCATTTCTGAAGATTCACTGGGGAAAATTTTCCTCTGGAAGTCGTCAGCTTTCATGAACCTAGTTTATGATGCTATCCAACGAATTCATTGGAAGATTTTTCTTTTTCAGTATCTCGGGGAGAATAAGAGTGTAAGTTAGATGCCTCCTTGGTTCATGAGAAATTCAATGTACGTGCTTCCATTGTTGGCGTACATCACACCCTCCAAATGCTTCAACATCAAACACATGGATTTCATAGCTCCATAAATTTTCACCCCTCAACTTTTGTGCTCTATTTTAGTTTATTGTTCCAAGAAAATGGAAAGATTCCCATAAAAATACGGTTCGTGTATCGTTGGATATAATTTGGGCCTCAGGTTCTATTGATTTGGTCCTCTTGTTCGAATGAAACGATATCAATGGATCGACTTGTCTTTAATAAATTTTTATTCGAATCGTTCCCGCCTTGAATATCGCAAGAATCGAATAACGCGATATTGCCGCATCACAGAATTTCGACCAGATATTTTTGCGATATTCCCATCACAGAATACAAACCAGGAACAGAAATGTTGAATAGATATTGAAAAAAAGGCATTTTCACCGAGACGATAAGCTCTTTTTTTCTGTTTGCTACTCACAAAGGATATTGTGAATGTTCAGAAATGGCACATCATAAAATTGCATGACGGGGGGATAGTGAAGAGAGTGATCAAACTCAATGGTCCTCGGGTGTGAACGAATGTTTGTGCATGTTTTTTATCACCCTCACTACGAAAAATATCTCTCCATTTTATTTATATTTTCACCTCTCATATTATACGATTTCATAGTACTTAAATTTCGTTGACCTGGAATGTCATCTGAAGAGGCTATTTCAGTATTATTATCGAGCCTCAGTGTAGCATGAATAACATGCTGAAGGATGCTTGAACAATACCTGGGTGTCGTCTAAACAAAATTATTATTCCGGCGATTTTTTGATAATTTTTGTGTAATCATGTGCCCATGTTCTGCTACATCACTAGGTGTTTATAAATGTAGATCATTACGGTGAATGTGTTAGGTCAAGGTGCGCTCTATCTACCCGATGATTCCCTCGGGCAAAAGCGAACCCTCCGAACAGAAAAGGGGAAAAAAATGAGGATAGTTACATAGCACACACCCACAATATTAAACAGTTTGTTTACACAATTCCACGTGTTTTCCCTCTTTTCGACTATTCCTTCTCTCTCGTTATGACGTCATAACATCAGCTGGTGGCCTTGGTTTAGTATCGCGTTCTGTAGAAAAGGTGAAGGGTGATTTTTCTTTTCGCTCGTTTTGGCAGAGTGTAAATATTGAGACAACATTTTGATGAAAGTTTCACAGTAATTTTGTCATGAGCCTAATTCATTTAGGAATTCCGCGGCTGAAGTTGATGAATTGTTGAAATTTTAGGAATTTGGGAATTAATAGCTCGAGAAAATTTATCTGAAAAGTGATATAATAGAATTACTTTTGGTTTGAAAGTTCGAAAATTAATGCGGAAGCTAAAATTGCTGAATTATTTTCGGAATATTCCAGAAGCTATTGGATCGGAATGAATTACATTATATCATGTCCAGCGGAAAACTGAGGAAAGTTAGAGAATACA
Organism: Aleiodes sp. PSUC_FEM 10030003; assembly: GCA_018902275.1. Taxonomy (NCBI): domain Eukaryota; kingdom Metazoa; phylum Arthropoda; class Insecta; order Hymenoptera; family Braconidae; genus Aleiodes; species Aleiodes sp. PSUC_FEM 10030003. The sequence goes on from JABSMS010001972.1 coordinate 16,522, forward strand.
TAAACCTACATCCTCATGTAATTCCGAGTGATTTAACAGAAGCGACAAATAAATCCTTCAATGTTGGAATACATTTCACTTTCAATGAAAACACATTTGCCGGTAATGTGTGGGATTAAGAAAAATAACCAAACTATTACTTTTCCCGTGTTTTTTTCAAACTCATCTTTGACGCTATTTAAAGACATCAGGGGTAAGTAAACAGAATGAATTCTCCGTTGATCAGTAACCGAATTTTACTAGTACATCAAGATGCAGTTGTGCTGTCTTAGTTCGATCGATAGAGAATAATGTATTCGAAGATATTGACGAGGTTAAAGATGGTAAATGTATTTGAAAGAGAATTTCCAACCTCACAAATTAACACAGAACGCCCAGATACAAAGATAGCGGGAGGAAAGTAAATTTGTGGCTTAGGTTTGGTGAACATCTGTTGCGTCAGCTCTATTAAAATAGATGTCACCTCTGAATTATCAGATTGTTTACTATCTCTGTAGTAAATTTCGTTCTATTATATTACTCAACTGAACGTGAAATTTCGATTTATCTGTCGAAAATGTTCTGCACGAGGTAGTCCCAATTAACTGGAAATTAATCTATGAGACAATGTCTCTTTTTCCGGTCGTTAAAACAGCATTCAACAAAGTTCAACAAACTATAATACAATATTCCATTTATCCATCATTAATTCATCAATCATCTTGAGAACTAACTTGTTGAAATCCTCACTAATCGTCTTAATCGCTCGAAAATTTTGTGCTGACTCACTGAATATCAAGCGTTCAATTGATCTATTACATGACATTTTTTTCTTATATATGAGGTATTCTCGGATTTTATCATTGCTCTTTAGAGGCTTTAAAAACAGTGCTTCTCATGTTACCTTCCCTTATTATTTATTCCATACTGAGAAGTCGTAGGCTTTCATTAGCCATTGATTTCATCTATAGCACGCGAATGGTTCCTTGAAAAATTCATGATTCTAGTTAAGTGATTGTTAAAATAAAACGTCAATCACTGATAATGAACATACGATTTTTACAATAAATAATGACAAAATGGAAGACGATAAGGATAATCTTATTTACAAGAAGGTTTGAGGGATTTATTGAGTTTTGTGAGCCATCGAAATTTCTGTCAGTGAAAAATTTTCTTCGCCAGAAAAACATTCGACTACTTCTAATTGGCAGAAATAACTCCGTTTTTTTGCTCTATTATTTGTTCTCACGTAGGTTTTTTTCTTCTCTGTGATTCTTTGACTCGTATTTACGGATCAGCAGTGTTGATGGGGATTGAAGAAAAAAAAATCTACAACGCTTGATTCTTCTGTCTGACGCAAACTCGGGCCCCTCAAGGAGGTTTATTTACTCAGAAAACACGTGAGCCATTTTTTTACACGCTCTTTATTATTTCTTTTTCATCTAAGAGGCTTGAATTGCCCTTGTCGATAAATTATTTCACACGAAATCAAAGATTATTGGTATTTTTAAATTGAGAAATTGGTGATGTCAGAAACGAAATATCTCAATGCTCAAATAAATTGAAAAAGGAAAATTTAAATATTTTTCTTTTTTTATGAAAAAAATCATGTTGAGAGAGGAATAAACGATTGTTAATAATACATTCATTATTTGATTACATGAAAAAATTTCTCTCTGAAGGAGAAAAGGTCTTTCCGTCGCTTCTATTTCTACGTGTGTCAAAGGAAAAAAATTCTTTGTCAAAAAAAATGAGCTGAATTTTCCATGTCTTTGCACCCCGTCGAGTTGATTCGTACGTTTCATTTCCGAATAAAAATTCTTTTGATTCTCTCCTTTTATAAAAGGAGAGAATCAAAAGAATTCTATGACTATAGTCATAGAATTGAAATCTCTCAGAGTATTTTTAAATGAAATTCTTTTTTATAAAAATTTTTATTTGTACTAAGAATAAATTGAATTTTTCCATACGATTCATGCACTGCGAAAAAAATTCTTATGCTGAGAAAATGTATTGGTAACGAAATTTCCCTTCGCAATGTCTATAGCTATAGATATCGAAATTTTCGAGAGCGAAGTGAATTTTCTACATCTAAGTAAATTTTCTTGCAGTAAGAATTTCTTCTTCTCAGTGCATGCATCATCTGGATCATTTAAATCTGTTCGATAACTATTTTTACAGGACTCCTGAAGAATTTTTTTTCAAAATCGACATCTAAGTATGATTTTTGTGAGAAAATGTAATTTTCCACAAAGTGAATGAGGAAATTAATTAATATTACAATTTCATTCAGTACTGCATGGGATTTAGACCGGGATTTAATCCACCGTAATATCATACTCTAGACGCTTTTAATCCCATGAGGGACAGGAGAACATCGCGAGAGAAAATTGAAACGAACTAGAATAGAAAGACGAAGGAAGAGAGAATGAGAAAAAAAGGAAAATTTGAAATACAGCAAAAGAGAATGCCCAAGAGGTTTTTTATGGGAACTTTACGGTCTGCTACTGCCCGTCGAAACTATCCCAAAAAATTCCTTCGAATTTCAATGCCAAACGTGTGGTGGAATCTAATTATCCCCTGTAAGTTAATTACGGGGGATAAATCAATTAACGCGTGAAACTCAATTCTGTCATTTGGATTTGTTGTAAATATCAGCCATACGTTTGGTGATGTGCTTGAATCGATAAATCTAATCTGCCTTTCACATTGTCGAGATTAAAGGATTTTCTGCCGCGCATTGTACAAGTGTATGCCGGTTTAGAATTTAGAACGGACGACAAACAATTTTCAACGCATGGAGTAAATCCTTTGAGGACTAAATACAATTGAAGTCGTGGAAAATAGATTAACTCATAGAACTTGTTGACTTAGACTATTCTAGGTAGTTCCATTGGAAAGCCAGGGAAATTTGCCATGGAAATGATATATGGGAACGTAATTTTCATAGTATTTCTATGAAAATTGCATTTTTCGGCTAATAATTGATGGATTTTTCGGAAATTTTGTTTTTTTTTAGTATAGTTCTGGTTCTAATGATCGTAGTGAGTTCTTGTAGGTCACAAAAGAAAGATGAGATCATTTCCTATCGATTTTACTTTCGTATTGATCATTTTGAGCAAAAATTGACCGAAGCATAGCTTAAAAATTTATTTTTCTGAAATAAATGGTAATTTCTCCAATTTCCGGCAAAGGTCAATAACAGATGGATGAAATCCATAGGCAATGCTTAGTTTTCGTTTGCAACCGATTCCATTACATTATGATAGTTAGAACCAAAGATATTCGCAAAAAGGTACATTCGCCAAAAAATTAAAACCGTGTATTCTTAAATTTTGGGCTGAAGGCATAAAAATTGCAAAAATGTAGAAAATTTTGAATTTCCCAATAAATTTATTTCCGAAATTTCTCCGGCCCTTTAATGAATGGAGTTGAAAATCGTATCTCAAGAAGTTCGCACAATATTAGCCCATTTTGAATGAACAATGAATTTCCATAGCAAATGTCCTCCGTTCTCTAGCGGAAACTTTGGAAAAACATTTTACTCCAATTATAAATAATGATACATATCATTATTTGGGCAAAAAAATCCATGAAATTGAATAATTCTAATGTGAAATGAATAGGGTTGAGTGCAAAGTAAATTGAAAATAAACGAACGCGTGAAAAATTTGAGATGCATTCAGTAAATTATTCAATGAATCCAAACAAGCTGATTATACATAAATATTTTCAATTCATTCAACAAAATCACGGTATTGTTCATAATTATTTAAAATAATTTTTCGCTGAAAAAAAAAGTTAAAAAAACATGTATATTTGATCCCAGCCATTTCGATTGTTGTTAATAATTCGAGAAGAACAATTGTTTCAATAGAAAAATATTCATAGATGAATTTTTCATTCAAAAGAGACAAAATAATTATTTTTTAATGTTATTCTGTAAAATCTGACATTGGTTCTACCTTTTCACGTATTCTTCCTGTCTCCGATTCGATGTCATCAGTCACGAAGAAAGCGTATAAGCTGTAGAATTCCATCCGCCAGTTCTACAATAAATCTCCAAAGTCTTCCTTCCTTTCTTCTTTTTCTTCACTCACTACTATTTTTTCCCGCTCCCGTCCCCCGCTTCTTCTTTTCCCTTTGTTTTTTCACAACTAACGACTTGTTCTGCACTAAAAGCCCGGAAACTTTTTTCACGAAAACTCACGTGTTCATTCTCAACTTATTTCTTTTCTCTCTTACTGCTAATACTCACAAAGAAATGTCAGAAAATTCTTCTCTCGAAATTATAGTCGATAAAAAAAACATCTAAAAATCAATTGTTAAAGTTCCGAAACTTGTATTGAACTACTTAATTCACAAAATAAATTCACTATTCACTAGAATACAACACTATTGGCACAATGATAAATAAGTGATCACTTGTTGCCATTTGGCTGAGAAAAAAAAAGTAAAGAAATAAAAACACTCCAGTATCTCACATTTATTCACCAAATGATCGATTTCATCTCGTCGTCAACCTCGTTCTCCATTCTCGTATTTCAATTAAATAAATAGTAATATGCACTCAAGATTTAATCTGTCATTTATAGGAATTGCAATCAGGTGCGTTATTCTACGAATTGACAGGTCACGTAATTTGATCGAAGGATATCAAGCCAACGAGTCAAAGGAAAAAGCTTTCACTCCGATAAAAACTCGAGTGAAATTCACTCTAGAACGATGTGTCGAGGATTTTACGCTTCGCTTGATATCGATAAAATTAGTTTCAATGTTTTTTTTTAACTTGTTTTTGTTGCAGGTTGATTTGGGAGAATGAAGCGAAACGCAACGTTTGACGATGATAAAACGCATGGAGCGGCTGAAGCACTGGCACTGAGGTCTCGTACGCTAGGGGTTTACCCCCAGCCGTATTATACCTGGGGTGGTGGGACTCGGGAGGAATCGGAGTGCCCGGGCTCGACGTCGCGCGGAGCCACTCGTTTCACCCCAATGTTGAAAATTTAACTTGGCTTTCAATTAATCAGGAATAAACTTAATGTCTCCAATCCGTTGGGCATTGTTTCAATTATTTTTGTGTATTTTTTATGCAGTTATGCATGAAACACCGCGGAAATGAGCGAATAAACGCAGCTATGAGAGTAAGAACGTACGAAATGGGGAAGTAAAGTGGTAAAGTGAATTAATTTTATGAGTTTCCATGAAATATCGGAAAATCTCAGGACGATGGAGAAATTTTTGGGTTTTTTCGCTTGTCGGGAAAAATTGAAGAAAATATTTTAAAGATATCAGATAAAAATTAATTAGACGAAAAATTAATATTGCAATTTTATTTTGAATAATGAACTGAAGGTTTAAATATTCAATTTTTTCGTGAACAATGTCTTCAAGCGCTTCAATTTTGAACAAAAAATGATGGCAATTTATTTCTGAAATTGAGCCACGAAGGAAGAGGAGGAAAAAAAATCGGTAAATTGGGTTAGTGAACTCGTTTCACAAGCCGAAACGATGAGACGTTTTCAGGTCAGGTACTTGAAAGCTCTTTGGGATATTGAACATTTTTTTTTCTCTTTCCGAGATAAAGTAGAGAGAGACAAGGAAGTGATATGTACAGATACTGTAAAGTTTATAAATGGAAGTGCATTCAGGAACTGAATAAATGGACCGCGAAATCACTTGGATGCACTTGCAGTTCGGTCGAGTTCCTACGGGAACGTTGAATTATTTTACAAATATACTATTAAAAGTAATTTAATGTTGAAAGAATAATAATGAAAAAAGGCGAAATTGAAACATTGAGTTATTAATAAGTGTTTGTATGTTTTTTTCTTTGTAATTGAAGAGAATAAATAAAGCGAGGATTTGACCTCTTCGTCCCCGCTCAACTTTACTTTTCAACGGAACTAATTATTCCGAGAGCTCTCATGCGCGCGCCGTTTTACCCCCACTTTTCAGGCCCAAGGGCCCTCATTGTATTTACCGCCGGTTGAGCCGTGAGGCGTAAAGCCGGTTAGTCGGTCCCGAACTGTCGTACCGTAAATATAACGACGCAATTCGAAGGTCAAAATCTGTTATTCTATTGAAATAAATAAAACACCAGTGAATATTCTTGAATTTGTGATTTTCAAACGAATGTGCTAATAAAATTCGGATAAGCCTCACAGATAATTTAAGGTAGGATTCAAAAGTTTATTATTTTTAAACATAAATTCGTTGAAATATTGAAAGAACAATGTCTGATAAGTGTTTGAATAAAAAATACAATTGTGATCGTAATAAAGAAACTTGCGACGAATTGAAAAAATTGGAGATTCAATTAAGGAATGCGTACACAATGAAAGCACTTGAGGCACAAATTGCGGAAAAAGAGGCAAATCGTGTTGCTGAAGTGGCACGTGAGAAATTGTCGGTGAAATTAATGAAACTTGAAGATGAAAAAATTGTTGAAGAAGAAATTCATAAAAATTATGAAATTATGAAGAAACGTGAAGAATATAAGTCAGTCCTTGAGGATCAAATTGAATCAAAATATTTGGAAAAATTGTTGCAGGAAGAAGCTGATAGGAAAGAACGTGAAGTGTTGATTGAAGTTGATAAAATAATTGATGAAGAGTACGAGATGATGAGGAAAAATAAGCGTGATACATTACGCGAGACATTGAGACGTGAGCGTTTAATTTTCGAAGAAATGCGTGAAATTAAGCGTACAATGGAAATTGAAATGGAGACAATTGCTTCGATTAAAGAACTTGAATATCATAATGAAATAATGAAGAGATCAATGGAGATGAAAAAATTGTTGGATGAACAGAGAAAAAAACGTGAGATTGTGATTGAAAAAGTTGCGAAATTATTTGTTGATAATGAGAGTGAGAAAATTGAGAGAGAATTACTGGTTAATGATTTAGTTGCTGAAGAAATAAGACAACAATTGTTGATAGAGGAGCACGAGGCTGAGTTTAAAATAAGAGAGAAAAAGTTTGAATTGGCACAAGATTTAAAGGAACAAATGATGTTTTCTATTGAAAGTGAGAAACGTTGCCGTCAGCTTGATCGGATCTTCGTTGATAATGTAATGGCAAAGATAATGGAGGACGAGAGACTAGCGATATTGACAGCTGAGGCGAGAAGAAGAAAGCAGATTATTTATAGAAGAGATTTAGGTAAATTGATCGAAGAGAGAAAGAGAATTAGGGATGATGCCGTTGCGGCTTTGAAGGATGAATGGAGGGAGACGAAAATCAGAGAAGAAATTCGTAGACAGAAGATTAAAGAGGAGCGTCAGCGATTGATTCAAGAGCATGTTAAAAATGTTGGGGAATATTTGAAGAAAGGAATTTTGTCGAAAGAAGAGGAAGACGAATTTCTACCGAACAATTCATGACTTATGAACTAAACTAAAATTCAATAAATCTTCCTGAACTGTAATTTTTATGAAATATTTTGTTTATACTTGCAAAATTGTTAGACTCATTGAGATTTATTGTCAAGTATTTTTAATAAACATTGATGCATCCACTAATTAATAACGTGTTACTTGAATGAAAAAGCTCGTATAATAGAACGAAGATAAAAAAAAATTATTGAGCATCGAGTGCCTCTCACCCTATCTCCTACATCAACTCCTCCCACGATTTACCACAAATGGTAAGGCAAGCCAATAATCTCACGCTGATAATTTTGATGCAACAACATCCGGAACAATTAGGACGATTAATTGTTCAATATATTACTTGTAGATAATTACTTTCTTGCGATAAATACTGACAATTTAAATTTGATTGACTGTTTTATGAGGGAAAATGGCTATTGATCTTCGTTATGTTTTATGTCATTTTAGGGAGAACGAAAACTATTTTGAAATGACAAATGCATTTGTATTGGTGCAAGGAAATTCATTCCTTGTGTCTCGATAATATCCGCCAACGACACTTGTCGACAGGTGTTTATTTAATTGTCAGTAGTGATTCCATCGTTCCCGGAAATGTTTATTTTTGGCTCTATTCTATCGACCGTGAAATGGAGTCGCTTTTCAACGTTCTTCGAAACGAATTAGTTTTGTTAGAAAATTTTCGAACGAATATCTCAATTATTTTATTCATTTTTCTAAAACTTGAAGAATCTTCATGATTGTTATTCATCTACTTCTCGATGCAATTCATGTTACCATGTGCAATCAGAAATTCACCCAATTACTATAATGAGACAAAATTGTTGGGTAGTTTTGAAGAAAATTACAGGATTCTTTAAGGGATTCCGTAAATAATTCAATGGACTCACGCGAATGAAAGACTGCAATTGTGTCCTTCATTTTAAAAATATCACTGTGAGAATTTTTTTGTTGTTTTCAACGTAATTTTTCGTCATTTTTTAATGTCAATATAATTAATGTAGCATGCATTTTGAATAGTTCTTCTCTGGTTGTAAAATTTCTATATAAATTTCGTTGATAACAGCACGCATTTTGTGAAGTTAAAATTAATCGCACATCGTGAAATTTATTCAAATTCAAGAGGGTTACATGTTTCCTTGGGCTAAATGCGATCATTACGCTGAAGATAGTATCCAAGTACAGCGCTGAATCGTTGATGGAGTTATCATTCAACTGTTATTACATATTTTTATTTTCTACTGGCGTTAAATGCGTAGAAAATTTCTACACATGAATTCTCACCGATAAGAACCTTACCAAGTGAAATATAAATAATCTAGGAAATTTATCAAGACTTCCGAAGACATTAACACTGGCTTTGAGCCTCAACATTTAACTTCCTAATAATAATGCAGATTTTTAAAAAATATTTCTGATTATGTGGAAAAATCGGTGACGAAAATTTTCAAAAGTAATTTAAATTCAATTTTTTTTACATCCAAGCATACTCATATGCAATCACACCCTCCCACAACCTCATGGGCCTTTTGGGATTTGTTTCCAGCCACGTCGTGGAATCTGGGTTACGCCAAGAGCTGGTGGAGTTTGCTTGCTTTACCAGCACAATGAAAATTAAATTTTGATCAAGTGCACTGAGAAGAATATAATTTTGGTAACTCTGAAGCTATTGTAGAAAAAGGCCTCGACAATTTTTGCTTTGGTAGTGCCAACTTCCGATACGACAAGTTAGCGATATCAAGTAAAATAGTCAATCATACTCGAAAAATTCTAACCAAATTTTTTAACAGTGTAAGCACCTCTGTCCTCCCATCGTATTTTCTATTCCCATGTGGGTAAACTCTGTATATTATTTCAATCTTCTCATTTTTTTTTCCTTCTAATCCTTCCGTGAGCTCCGCCTCGCATAGGTGCGAAGTACGCCACATGTGCCCACCAATTATTCATAACTACATGAATAATGGAAAATGCCCAGGCCGATGGAATTGCAGATACGTCTCATATTCTTTCTCTCTCGTTACTTCTTTTATGTTTTCTTTCAAATTGATACGTCCTGACGCTACTGTTACGCGGCGTTTTCTATTCATAGCGAGCTTCGCAGAGTTTGATACTGCAGACGAAGCACAGAATTTTTGGATATCTTATTTATTACACTCGTTCATAGTATGAATTTGATAATAAGTGGTTGAACGTTAAAGACAGTTTTAGATGGAAAATTTATGATCAATTCAGAACAGAGGGGGCATTAAACTCAAATACATCACGAGCGAGAAGTTGACTTTAAACACTGGGGAGTGAACCCTTCCTTAATTTATGTACCCACCAATGTACTCAAAGGGATAGCACAACGGTAGACGATCATTTATTATCCATTCAAACTTTTCGCTCTTTATCTCACTTCATACCGATGTACTATCTTCAGTTACATAATCGTGCACGCGTTTCATTCTTTACCCCTTTGTCATCCTCATCAAAAAAAATGAGGCTTCTATTGTCACTAGGAGTGCGTGAACTTATGCTAATGGTTTGAAAAAAAGTTAACGGAAGGGGTAACTTGAATTTGACCCCTTGTATTAGGGATGACATCGGGATTTTGACTTTTATATTTGAATTCATCATTTTTAGTTGTCAAGCTCTTTGAAATAATGGAATTCCCATATTTTTCTGCATTCTACTATTGAACTACCGATGAACTTCGCACGCTGTTAGGAAATTATCATTTAAAATTCAACGGAAGAATATTGAAATATTTAGCAAACTTCGATTAATTTGGAATTTCACGAAATTTATGTCTTGGAAATCGATTTGCTAGAAAAAAATTCAAATCAGATTAAAAATTTCATCGACATTATTCATAAAATTTCCATTAAATTTCGATTTTTCATACACATTTGAAGTGGAATATTCAATAAATGAATGAAATTTTAGGCAATTCATATTGCTGTTTGAAGTTCCAATGCTCAATGAATTTTAAAAATCGAATGTTCTTGAATTTTCACTGAAAAATGAAATTTCAAAGATAATTTTGTTTTAACTCGAATTAAAATTGAGATTTTGCAATTTAACATACATGTTCATATTGAATTTTCAATTTTTTTTCCATCAGTGTATCTTCGTTGATGAAACGTAAATTCAATTATCATTGCATCGTTAACAATACGAAATAATTTCGCTACGACCCTTGTCGCATTTAGCAACAGTTTACTCATAAAGACCCTCTCTACAGTATTCGAATTAACTAGCACTAGCAGCCGTCGTTAAATTGTATCATAATTCCGAAATTTATGGCAAGACCATTATTTCCACTAGAATATTCGCAACGTATTAAATTCTACATCTATAGTTCATAAGCTAGAAATCATAGTCACTCAAATGGATAATAAACTGATTATATAATGAATCTATACTGTTATGTATCTGAAAAGCGTCGTCCTTATGTTTTATTGTCTCAATTGAAATTTCAGTCATTATGCTGAATAAAAGGACACAAATTTACGAACCGAGAGATAATAAAACAAATTGATCAACGGATGAAAGTTAACCGCACGTACTATAATAAAGAATTGTCTCGAATATTAAAAAATGAATTACTCCAAAGCATCAAATGAATTTCAGGAGCTGTGAGAAGAGAAAAGTTATTATAATTCTTGATGTTATTACCGTTGGAAAAGCTATCTGAAGCATTTGCTGATTCTCAAACTTTATTACAACAGTGAAATTCCCCTGACGTTAATAACGTACATGCAAAGTGCAAAGGTAAATCGTAAAAACAAAGAATGAACATCATCATGGAAATATCACAATATCGTGAGGATTATTTCTAATATTCAACTCTCACTTCAATTTCAACTCTCATCTTTCTCATTTCCAATTTCATTTCAATTTGTATAATGTTGGCTTTATGATTGAAACCATTGGAAATTGAGAATTAATCGAAAATTTTCAATAACTGAATAATATCAACATAATAATAAAGTAATAGTTTCTCATCAACTATAATACATATGTTAATACATAATTTTCAAATTAGATGAATAAAAATTCAGGTAATTTTCTCATGAATCATTGACTTGAAAATTAAAGAAAATGATAAACAAAACATAGTTGTGTATACATAAGCTTCATGTGAAATTGTTGGAGTACTATTTCCCAACTCGCATGCGGATTTTAATGAACATCAATTACTGGAGGAAGTTGCGCGTGCAACGAGCCTATGCCACGGGCGCATGAATCGCCATTGCAATGTAAGCGTTAAATAATCGCTTGAAATATTTTTCTAATATCTTCCGGACTTCCATTTCAATACTACGGGTTATAATACATTTAGCAGGACTGCTCCGCTCAATCATCAAATTTTTTTGCTGATGCTGCTCATATTCTGATATGACATACATTCAGCTGCTTCGGAGCATCCCTCAATGGGTATTTTTTTGGCCCCTTTTTTTACCTTCTTTTTCATGACCCATCATCGATTCTACCAAATGATGAAAGACTTCTGTTATTCCCACCCGTCAAAAAATGTTCGCATTGCAGTGTCACGTAGAATCGAACTATTTGTCTTTGGGGCGTTAAATTTTTGTAGTCTATTGTTCGACCAAAATGTTTATCTGTTCCTGGTAACCGAAATGTATACGAAAAAAGAATGGAACGAATTATTGCCGCATTTATTACACCCAAGGGGTAACCATAGAGGGGTTTATGCTCAGTTATTTTCTCACCACTGATCGTCAGATATTTTCAAAGTCATAAGACTCGCCATTTATCAATAGACGAGCATTACCCAAACGTATTAACAATCAGTCGAACTTAATTCAATACTCTGTTCTGATTATCACAAATTAATGTCGAATCCATGAATAGATTACTTGGAAATTCTCTGATCAACTAGCGAGACGATATATTGAATCTTCATAATGCCATTCAATTCTATTGATAACATTTAACACTTCAATGGCGAACACTGTACAATAGTCAACTGAAATTTCATGGATGTTTGAATTTGAATATTATCCAACGGCTGTGTGATTTTGGAATATTATTGCGTTTAGTGTTCCTCAGTTCTGTGGTATTCCATTGAAAATATCCTTCACCTCCCATTTCCAAAATCACAGCAATGAATGCAAATACAGAATTACATTCGTCCTAATTCCCCCAATTTTCAATAAGTTGGATATATTCACTAGAATAATCGGTTCTATCCCTCACCTTATTTCTCCCCCAAAACGCAGATTGAAAATGTCAAGTCTCGCATAAAATTGATCATTGAACTTCCGTCAATTGTTAGTCACGCCATATTTTTCCCTCGCGTTCCAATAATCGGCTCTTCTCTCCTGTTTCCCCCTTGTTTCTCCCTTTGTGGACGATCTGAGTGGCAGCATCGAACATTAGACACTTGAACTACGCTCTCCAATAATCGACAGCTGTTCTTTGAAAATAAATTTCTCTTTAATGTTGTGTTTTTGGAAAAAGTTTTTTTGGAAAAAAACGTGAATAATGGAGCACGCGATGACCTTTTCATTGAAAAAACCTTGGGGTCCACTATCGTTTCAACAATGTGCACTTTTTATTGAACTATATAGTGCTTCCGTACTGTTCATATTCAGATCATTTTTCAATATTCAAGGATTCTAAAAAAGGGATCAGACAAAGGTCAGACAGTTACCAATCTTCAGGCACTTTGGTCTGTTGGGATAAGCGACAATTCATCCAAAGTAATTTTACCAAAGCTAAAATAATGCCATTAGGTTTCATCGTAAATCGATAGTCTTAAAAGAATACAATCCGGAATAATTTTCTAAATTTGTATCACTCCGATAAATATGCAAAAATTCAACCGAAACGTTAAACTGCTTCAATCTTCACGACAAATACAGGAATAACTTCATGCATACGAATTCTCTATGCTAGTTGGAATAAACACAAAGAGCACTTCACTTGGTATGAAATTTTGAGAATATTACACACACCTGACAGACAGCTGTGGATTTCTACTGTTACCCCCTCTTAGACAGTATCCGTTATAGCTCTTGATTGCATGTATACCGTGAACCCTATTGTATCCTTGTTTAGTAACATAAGGTTGCCATCCATTAAATTGGCCCCATGTTCTAGAATGTGACTTACGATAATCCGTGTTCAGCTCTGAAAGCCAAAGAGTATTATCGTTTATCAAGATCAAGGACCAGAGTGTATTACGACTCAATTTCAAATGTCAACTCTGGAATGTCCTAAAACTCACATAAAACATAACATAGACGTACCAAATTACTCTGCTTCCCATTCCCCTTTAACCTTGTAAATTGTATTATCCGGATAACAATGAAATGGATGACGGTAAACGATCCATGGATCCGTATAATACGCACCGACGCATCATGTGGGCGTTCGATAAAAAAAAAACAATTTTAACGCGCATAACTCATGCAAATAAGACGGTCCAACCATTGTTGTCAGACTGTGCTTGCTTAATGCAGGCTTTGGTGTATCGTATAACGTATACGACATAACGATTGTGAGCTGAGAGAAAAGCATAGATTATAAAGACAGAACATGTATTATTCCTGGAGCCCCGTAGGACCGCCCTGGCGCCTCCGGTTTTTCCTTTCAATAACAATAAACTATCGGAGCGCCCTCTCCTGTTGTTTCCGCTTTACGACACAGTCTCGATTGATTTCATCATACATTATAGAATTTGAATCTTATACATAAATATTGAATAAATTATCTTCCCATATTATCCTCAAATGTTGCAGGTCTCGCAGGAAAATAGTGGATATACGGAGGATGATGTACCTGCGATGAGAGAAAACCAATATCAATCTTGGATGCGAGTGCCAGCCGATCATCAGCCATTCAATCGGAATGGGAAGACGCTCAGGTGCGAACATCGTAAATATCATCTCACTGAAAATAAATAATAAAAGTACTTATTACTAGTTCGTGAAACTCAATTGGTCTTGACAGGTGGGTCGGGTAGTTTAATACACATCTTCATTGATTTATTGATCACAATTGTTGGTTGGCCGATGGTATGAACTAAATTATAACTTGTTGACTATCAACATCGTAACCGGAAAACAATTTATCATTGAATTGAATTCACTGAACAATGCAATTTAATTTCATCGCAATAATTTATCCACCATAAAATGAAAATTTTCGTCGACAGGTACATGTTCCAGGGGTTCTAAAAAAAGCGTATTATTTTATACTACTGATTGCGGTGACGAAAAAGAGGATATTGGTTTGAATGCTCAGCAGCGTTCTGTTTCATTGGTAAGTTTAAACAATAGAGCGAAAAAAATTAAAATAAAAGAATAACAAAAGCATTTGAAAGACTTGAGAATCGGGTCGTACATTGTTAAACCGCATAAAGTCAACCACCCTTTCTCCACTCGCTTACCACCGGAAGCGCTGACTTGGATGGACTCAAGATCCTGGAGACAATGCGAGGTCGAGTGTCGCATGGATATGCATGAATTTCACAATCTCTGTATACACATCTTTTCCGCACAATGTGCAAATCGATCGGAAGCCACTTGAGATAAAGTCTAAATTTGGGTCCTTTCATATTTTTTCGTCCTTTCATATTTCACATTCGAAAAAAATATCGCATCTTAGTATACAAACCTATTTTTCCTGGCACAATCTTCATACAATAAATTTTATTAATTGCGGAATTTTTGTAGCCAATTATCTTTTTTTCTACTCGCCTAAATCGCTATCTAAAATGTTTGAATCGCTTAAAACTTTTATAAGTTTCAGGAACATGAGAATGCCAAAAAAAAACAATTCATTCATAATAACCTACCTCAAAGCAACAAAGATTGCGTGTCAGAGTCATTTCTTACAATCTCCCAACCCAGCTAACTGCTTAGAGGTATTCTGAATATAACCGTACAGTTTCGTGTAATTACCGTGACCCTTTGCGTTTTCACGTGCGAATATTTAGTGTTGGTATAGTTGATCAAAATACAGACTTTCGTGCAGGACTTTCCATCCATCAATTGAACCAATTTGCCTTTCAGTTTGGTGAGAATTTAACCATCATAAACACAGTCAACACCTCTGAAGTTTTTGAAAACAATTAGAGTCTGGAATTCATCCTATGTTAAACATGCAAGCATTTTTCTTCTAATTTAATGTTTCTTCATTTTTTTATTGCGGGAAAAAATCTCAGAATTCACACTATTCCACGGCTCTGGAAACTATGTTTCGTTCTTTTTATAAACGGGGAAAGGAATCGAGACTCTGACTACCAACGAACAAAAATTCGTTGTGGTTGTAAAGAAAGACCCTGAGAGAGGCATGCAAAGGGGTTCCATACCTTTCAAGAAAGAGGCACTATCGTGTGAATCTCAAGAAAAAGATAATATAAATATACGTATATGCCTGTCTTGTAACCCTATAGTCGCTTCTCTCACTTCGTTCTATGGTCGTGTCTATTTGTTCATTTTGATGCTATGTGGCAAAATGAACTTCTTAGTGAATTCTCTCGTTCTTCTTATTTGTGAGCAGCCTTTGTCTTTCCTTTCTTTAATACTGTTTTTACCCCTTCCATCTATGTCATTTTTCTCTAACTGTATATGATATCCTATTGTTCTGTATGTTGATTAATTCCCTTTTCAGTATACAGTTCTAAAATTTAAGGAAAATTGGAATAAATTGGAATAAAATTTTCTACTACTGTAAAAATTAGAATTTATTACTGTTTTCTTCATTCATATTATTCAGGAAATTCAATAACGGCATTATTACAAATGAAATATTTCATTCTGTTATCCTGTCCTTCAGAATTCCTTCAAGGAAATCCGTCAAGAATTCTTTGAGAAAGTTCTGAAGGAATTCCTAGGGGAATTGTTTGGGAATTCCCCAACAGCAACATAAGTCTTCGGTAGTATAATGGTCAGTATTTCCGCCTGTCACGCGGAAGATCAGGGTTCGATTCCCTGCCGGAGAGTTTTTTTTAAAAGAATTTCAAATTTATTGATGGATTCAATACGAACGTTAATGCGGTTATAGAGGAAACCCTTTAATGAATTCCAGCAGAACCCTTTCATTTTACAAATTTTACGATCAAATCCTTTTCACAAATTCTCAAATCATCTATCTATATATTGAAAAAAGCACAATTCCGAAAATTCTACTGGAAAGGAAAATGATAAAATATCCTTACTCTTTCCAAACGTATTCATTACCTAGCTTTTGTACACAGAGAAAAAAAAATTTTTGTGGTAAAAAAATGTATTGGTAACAAAATTTTCCTTCGCAATTTCTATATCTATATATATCGAAATTTTTTAGAGGAAAGAAAATTTCCTACATCTAAGTCAATTTTCTTGCAACAAGAATTTTTTTTCTCAGTGTAGTGCTGAGTGCATCAATTCCCATCAAAAGTATTTACATTCGGGTCGTCTTACATACATTTGAATTTCATTTATAAATATTCTATTCTTAAGAATAAGATTCGACGGACATCTAAGTATTCTTTACTACAATCGAGTAGCCGGGAGCATTACATTATACATTTCAGGTGTATACACGCCCCCTCGCAGTGAAATGATATCCTCTCAGTGGGAAGAATAGTCAACTGCACTTGAATATTCTCAAGCCACACAGAGTAAATTTATAAACTCACTACAATACCCTAGAGGTACTTCAGAAGCATATTATCAGTGCTTTACAATAATAACTACATAATCTAAAACTATTGTCTTCGAATCTCGTACTCTCTTTGATTTTTACGTAACCCTTATTTTCAGTTTCGCTCATTGTAACTTTCAAAGTTGATTTTTTCCTTTAAGGTTCTCGCCTTCTTCGAAATCTTCTCCTTCCCGTATGATTTATTCACCCCCAGGCCGAATATCTCAAGACGGTCCCTATTATGTACAACCGAAGTCTTGTTTATAGCTCAGTGAGTCACCGGGAGTCTAAAATATACGGAGCAATAGCAAGGCATGGTTTATCAATATCAATTTTCTTCCATACTCGGGTTTTCTCCAGAGGGATTGAGAAAGGAGAACGAAGAGACGAAATATCTCGAGGAATTGAATGACATATTTTTTTTTGACAGACGACTCTCCACACTAGTGCACAGCAGCAATTATTGGAGCCCAGGATGGCGCAACTCGAAACATTAGAAGCTAAGGTAAGTGAAAGGGAAAACAATTCCCTAAATGAACAGCCTAATCAACTTTGTAAATTCAAGATGCTTAATTGAAAGATTGCCCTAACAAGAATTTTCACTCTAATTTCACGAGTAATTTGAAACTCGGAACAAAATCCTTGACTTCTGGAATCTATTTACTTTCAACGCTCCTCTTTGGAGAAAAACTTACATTGCTATCTAATTTACTTTTCGCTTAAACAATCATTCGAAATTCTATCTAAGGAGAATTTGATCCTGATACAACTGCAATCGTAGTTTGTGAACAGACGTGACACGTAGGAGGGTCATCTCTGATAAAAGAAACGAGTGGTTTTGGTCCGATAGTTTACCCCGGGGCTGTCAAACCGGGTGATTTATATGCAGATGCGCTCGAACACACCGTATCCTTTGGGTTCTTGGTCTCACCATTAAAACTGCCCTATACGCGTGCTTTTTTTGCACTGGCGTAGAACGGTGATCCTCTAAAATTTATACGCGTCTTTTCTCGATCGTAATTTCGTTCTTATTTTGATTCAATAATCACTGGAAAGAAAAAAATATTTAATCATTGGGGAAAATAATTATGCACCTCATTTTTTTGCATCATAAATATCTGATTCATGATCATTATCTCTACCGAATAAAGTTCTTCATGAGTCACATCATAAAATGTAAACATTGAGCGCAAGTATTTCTGCCATCAAGAAACTTTCTTCAAACGTAAAGATCAATTTCAATTTTTTGGTTGTACGCCCTTGGACTGCACGAAAACTTCTTCCAGACAGCCGCGATTTGCTCGGTAAGATTGCGGATTCAGGAGTCACTAACCTTTCCGGTTCTCGTCTGCACTGGGACCTACCATTCTTTTTTTACCCACCAAAAACCATCAGACGGCCATAAAATTTCGGAACGTTCGATGAAAATTGCATAATTATGTGACTCACAATGTTATTATACAGAGAAAGAGAGATGGTTCTTTTGCTTTACAGTTCGGTAGAATGTCTTCTTAGATCAAATATTTCAATGTGTTCCTTCTAAATTTTTTGTAATTTTTTCTTGTTCTACTTTGAAACATCATTCTACACTGTTCCATATTGAAGCCTTTTCTACGTCTCAGATTAATTCTTTCTACGAAGTGACCTTGGCTCTTTTATGCCACCTGGTCTTTGTATTCGGATTCTCTGACGTCTAATAATGCTAAAAGCGTAGAAAAGTTTTTGTTGTAGATAGTGGTGAGAGAGATGATTCTACAACCCCTTCACTCTTTTCTTTGTTTCAGTACTCTTTCATTTCTCGCTCCCCTTTGTTCAGGTTTCTTTTCTCAAATTAGTGTTTTCTATCTGCACTTGAGCAGTCGAGGATTTCCAATTTGCAAATATATCCCACATGAACATAATAAGGAAAGTGAGAAAGGATTCCAGGAAGAGTAACACAGCATGAAAATGAGAGATGAAAGCTCATATTTTTTAATTGCAAGTATACTTATTGCTCCAGAAACATTTCATCTCTTAATTCGATTTTTTTTATTCCTGATGTAAAAAAAAGAATCATCCGACTTTCTCGTATTTTGACCCCTATCATTCTGCGTGCATTTGGACCATTTTCCTCCGTAAAACCTCAGTAAGTACATCTACCCCGTTACAACTATATCGCGTTCTTTGTAATGACTTCCGTTTATACTTTAGTCTCCCGAGGAAATGCAATTCTCCAGACCTTCCCGTTGGTAAAAGAAAACTTAGCGGTTAATGGTAGAACGAAAGAGACTTCCCCTTTTTTTCATTAGTAGTGGTAATAGCAGTTACAGTTCAACCCGCAGTTTTACCCCTGTCTGTAGAATTTAATCTCGCGGCTAAAGTCTTTGGCTCTTCCTAGTAAAGCTTTTACGTTATTCTCTTTATTCTCCAGGACAAAAAATTGAATTCACAAAGAAAACCCATCAATCCGTTATGACCTTAGAGTTATTCGAGACATCGTCTTCGCATGTCGAATGGTGTTTCGATCACCATAAATCCTCGTGTCTCATCGATAACTTTCCAGGGATTCTCAGAGTGTCGAGTAGAGAAAACAAAGAGAAAAGAGCGGAATGATGTAAAAATAAGAAGTATGTGCGATCCAATGGTTATCGTAACCATGTTCTCTGAGGGAAAACGAATGTGCCTGAATATGTTGGTGTGCCTCCGGTCCGGATGTTAAGGGAAACCTTTCCTCCCTTTCCCACCTATCTCTTTTATCCCACCAGTACTGCTGCGGTCACTGGCTTCTTATATACTATTGAAGTTGTATTCCCACCTTCAATTTCGCTTTCACGCCTCATCCTTTTTATCCACCACACAACCCACATCAAAAACCACTCCCCGCTGTGCAAAATTATTCATTCGGCTTCTCTATATTAACTTCGAAGATTTACGTTTTTGCGTATCATATGGATGATACAAAGAGAGTCTGTAGTTTATGATGTTGTTATTATCAATTCTTCTCCACCAATGTAATTTTCCACCTGGGTGATTAAATATACAAAAAATTGTATATTATAAAATGTTATTTTATTAAAGATGGCAAGTATAGAGGTGTCACTATCAACAACTCCAAGGAGAAAAAAAGGTGGAAGTGTATCCGGGGGAATAACCTCTGCACCGGTCGGTCACAGAAACAGGGATCACTATAAAGAGGTCGATGCTCTACGAGTCGCCCTTCGGGACAAAGAAAATATCATTCAAACGTGAGTACACAATCAATTTGTTTCAGGCTCCGGCTATTATTTTACAATGAATACTCCCACGAGTATTATTTTACCACAAAGTAGATTCTCATTTCAACATTGAACTTTAACATTGACCCAACTTTTTTCTAGCCTCAAGGGCCAATTATGTAATACATTGAGTAATCGTTTGGCATTACGGAATGGTGCACCACCACTCACAGAAGCTGATAGGAAAGCCACCGAAGAACGACTCCAGAGATTACGTCGTGACGCTGATAATAAAAGACTTGCCATCAAGAATCTAAAATTGGCGTTGGAACGTTTAGATATCACTGAGTGAGTTTGTTATCCTAATTCGCTGATAACTTTTTAAAGCCGGTTTGCCATAGAATGAGTGGGCTATAATCTTACTGGCTGATAATAAATAACTGTTCCCACTTGACGATTTTTTTAAAGCGACTTTTTTGACCTTTTTCAATGTCGTGAAACATATTCTATATGGTTTGAGTCTCTATTTCAACGATATCCCATATAGCGTGATCTGCGACATCAAGCATATCTCATTTCTCCAGTTGAGACGTATTAACGAACGCGTTTTTGACCAATAGTTCCATGAAAAAGTGATGTCAAGAACAATATGAAAAGAAAATGGTATTTCATATAGCGGAATCAATTATTCTAACCGATATAGCTTAAATCGCTATTTCATTCATATCTCGAATAAGTTAGTAAAGACGATGCAGTTTTACAACGTATTCAATAGTTTTCATCTTCGTCAAATCTATTCCAACCATAACATCTGTTGTTAACTATATTCCGTATGGTAAAATACACTATTTGAAGCTCATGAAATATATTTGAAGCAATTTTTCCATCCAATCCCATATAGTCTAGCGGTTATGATTCCTGGCTTTCACCCAGGCGGCCCGGGTTCGACTCCCGGTATGGGAACATTTTTTGTCATTTT
>JABSMS010001983.1:0-17183 GCA_018902275.1 Aleiodes sp. PSUC_FEM 10030003
TCTAATGAAAATATATATATATTTAAAAAAAAACTTTCCTTACACTGAGTTCGATGTAGTAATAATGGAATATAGCATGGTACTTCCTATTTCTTCACGAAGTGCTTGAATAAGAATTGTGATTAGAAATATATTTATATATATGATAAGTGTAATTGAAGACTTTTTGTACATTCACCTTTATATGCTTCAATACTATTGATATTTTTACGTTACCATGTAAGTACATTATATCTGCACTATTAAAATTTAATCTCGAAATATATACAACAAGATAACAAGTAGCCGCGGCCTAATCACGTAATGAGGGAGAACGAATATCTCCATAATTATTTTTCTCTTTTATAACATAATTTTGACTGTAGGTCAAAATTACTTAACTCGTGCACACTCATTTTATTTTGCATCGATTTGCATCCTTCTTACAAAATAATCTTCGAACTGAAATACCTGAACAAAATACATATCTCTTCAATGTCAATGTCTATTATATTCCTGTGACAACTGGCATTGATAATCCATTCTTCTCAATATAGGGGAAGATGGAGAGAAATTGCTAAAATAGACATTAAGGGTACAATGGACATATTGAATTATTGTATGCAATACAAATGGTTTGAAAGGAGTGAGAATATTGAAATGTTAATGAAACTTTCCATGAAAAACATGAGTTAAAATTCATGTTTTCTTTTTATTTCACTTTATTCGCGAAAAATTGAAGGCTTGATCCTTTTCACTTTTGAGTATTTTCCGTTTTTTGCCAATATATCCTGTTTCTGTTAGTAAGATAAGAGAAACACTTGTGGAATGATTCGCATCATGTTATTGATACAAATGTCAGAAGATTTGAGGATAATATCATTTTGAAAGGTCACATGCAAAATTGAATTATGTCCAAAATGTTTGCACTGCCTTCAGTCAACTCAAAGCTTTAAATTTATGTCTATATGTCAATGCTATTCAATAGGATTTTGATGGATACATAATAATTTCTGTCACTAAAAATAAAAAAAGTTTACAACACTCTGACGGCAGTTCGATATTCTGATATAGTGAAAATATAAAAAATATGTCGTTGTGTATCTCAATTGTTCGATGTCATTAAAAGAAACTTGATTATATTATTTGTATTAATCTATTTTGAAATATATGAGAGATTGTGGTGAGATTGGATCCTTTAACAGATTCTTTTCGCCACAGACTGAGTTAGAGATTAATTTTTGAATCTATCAAGAAAGTTGGATCAACTCATTTACTGGTAAATGATGTGAGATGTATTGAATTCGTTGGATGTAATTCCTAATATGTGGAGATTTATTATTTGTTAGTTTTATGTACAAAAATTAATGGTATACGGTAATGAGCAAAAAGGTATGAGAATATATAATTCATTGGTCGAGATAGTGAATGTCAATGTGTTCTTGGATTAGTACATGAAGACAGTGATCCGATTGTTTAGTTTTTTCGCTATTGTTATGTGTCAACCAGTACTGCTCTTATAAAATAAAAGGGTAAACCTTAGGACAATCATGGCATCAAGCATTCTTATTTTAAGCCTGGCTACTGTATGGAACAAAAGTAGTTCCGAATATGTTCATGTGAAAATAAATCAAACAAACTTCAAATTTTTCGTTATTCCTTCTTTTCAATAGGGATATCGAATTTTATTTTACCGACTGCAGCTAAGCCGTAGTTACCGGTATTGTCACCTCTGAGGACGCCATATTGTTTTTGCATCGTACTTACCAGCCTGTTCTGAACTCCTTGTGTTGACGCATACTTAATTTCGCGGCGTGAACATTATGACACTTGTGGCTCATTCTCTCTGCTGTTTCTCTCGTGTTCTTCTTCAACTGATCGGCAACAATCGAACAGTCTTGTTATTGTAGAATAATAGGAATTCTGTAAGTTTTAAGGAAAACACAATTATTTGATTGAGTGTGTCGGCTATTGGTCACATATCACTCGCTTCTACTTGCAAAATCATATACTTTGTTAAGTATTGAGTGTCGATTCAACAATCTGGTGAAAAAAAGTATCACTACATCATGAATCCCAAGAATAGGACCATTGTATCGGGGAATGATCTGAGAAGTGCCAATTCTGACGAAAGAGTAATAATCTTTTTATTATAATAAATCAGTATGAAATGAAGTCATAATATGTTTACAATAATATTTATTGATATCAATTGTTATTTACAGGAAACACTATTGGAACATGATAGTGATCCAGATGAAGATATGCTGTTCAGGTAAAACCCTAGGATTTTATTAAAAGATATAATGGCGTTAAATTGTTTTTTAATTGTCAGTCGTAGCAGCCCATCGAGCGATGATGTGAGAGTTCATAAAAAAATTGATAGGTAAATATAAAAAACTTGAGCAAACGGTAGCCTCGTTTTAATGACCGTAATTGGAGTTTTATGAATTTTTTTCAGCGTTAAAATTCAAATACGTGAAGTGACAGATGTTATGCGTGATAATGTACAGAGAGTAATGGAACGTGGTGAAAGATTGGAAGACTTACAAATGGCTAGTGATAGATTGAATCTGGCTGGCAATGAGTTTCGTGATGCAGCCCGAAGGGCCCAACGAAGAGCATGGATGCAAAATATTCGCTCCAGAATTGTCATTATTGCAATTACAGCGACAATTATATTATGTATCATCGGTAAGAAATTCATCCATAGTATTAGAAGCTTTATTTTTTTAAACTTGCGGGACTTTCAGCACGATGAAATCGTTACAATGCTTTTTTTAATTATTTCATCTTTGCAACTAGAATGAAATACATATAATTTTCAGTTCTGGATGTCGTGGTACTTTATCTGGTTCTCAAATAACTCTCATCCTACTATGGCATAAGCCATGATAATAATTGAGGTATTTGAGTGCTTTAAATTAAAAACTTTCCCTGCATTACTCCACTAATTTACTGTGTCCGTGAAATTATCAATATCAAAAGTTTATTCAACCCTGCAATGCTCAAATATCTTAATTTTTGTTCTCATAGAAAGTTTCTTGAGTCAACTTAAATATTATCTTCATTCTCTTATCCTTTCAGTGCCTATAATTGTCAAATACTCTTGAGTGGTGGATCTATCAAGATTTATACATCAGGGTAGAAAACCAGTCTTCATTGAAGAAACTTTATTAGCTTCTTGAAGAGTATATTTTCTAAGTATTTATATGTTTCTACATTTATGTAAATATTTCATAATGGTTAATTAAATATTAATTTTTCTATATCGATCATAATGATTCATGAGAAGTTCCCGCTGTCTTATCAGCTGATTGAATAACGTCACATGAACGTGGTGTTTAACAGATAAATTTAGACTATCGATGGATATCCAAAGTCCAATTTGCCATTTGATAATAATCTATCAGTTAAATTTACGGGAATTCAGTTTAAAAGAGAGTGAGAAAATGATAAAAAAAATTATATACCACGATTACTGATAGGGTATAAAATGAAGATTCTCAATTGACTATAATCTGGACACAATGCTCTCAGGAAATATGACGTTGTGAAAGGAGAGGGATTGAGATATTTCTCTATAAGTGCGTCTGGAGTTTGCGATTGCGACGCCCATGGATCTCAATAAACGAGCGGTTATTGTCTGCTCCCATATAGATAGTACTCTCAAACGTTCAGTCATCACTGCAGCGTTCACCGCTGCTACACGAGTTGGATCGTCATCTCTTCTTCGACAGGTTTTTTATTTCCTTCATTAAGCCATTGTACGATTGTGATTTACAACTTTGAAGTGAGGAGCCTATTTTTCAGTAGTGGCTATACAAAAAGCCAATTTCAAGATCATCGTAAACAGGGTGATCTCTTTTGTGTTGAATAGTCAATAAATATTTGGTCAGTGTTATGACGGAATATTATCAAATTGGTCTCACGGCCATAACCGCCTTCATTGCGGCCTACCTATTTACCGGAAGTCGATGGCGTATTTTCTATATCATATACAAAACATTACCCCGAGATGTTCAGTGAGTATTTGATTTTTGTTAATATTATTCAATGATTTCTTGATGGAATAATTGTTCACTCGAAGAGAATTTATGAATGTTTTATTAAATCGCTCATTTGAATTATTTAAATGCCAGAATATTTGCGTAGGAATTTATGTCAGATGTGTAAGATGTCTTCTCTGCTGTGGAGGAAGAATCACGCGATGAAAGTGTTGAGGATTAGAATAGACCAACAAGTACTAGGTTAATGAAAAAAACACGATGACGACAGATGCATGCTGTTGGTTGAGATTGATTTTTTTCACAAAACTGAAGTTTAAATTAATCTCCCGGAGAACCATCAACTTTCACAGGATGAAAAAACTTCATGTATTCACTACTTTTTGTATTCTTATTTCATACGCGACTGCTTCATCAACGCGTAACGATTCAGATGTAATTGCAGTACTGGATAAACATGTACAGTTTGTAATAACGGGACAATTTCAGTTATACTCTTGAAAGATTCCGGAGGTTATCGATTAAAATGGAAAAAGAATTGGGACTATCCCACTAATTGGAATGATAACTTGCATTGAATAAATTGGTGTAATAGTTTTTAATGACGAATACATTGAATGTCAACGGCAATGAGGGGACTTGGATTCCGTTGGATCTCGCTAATCTTTTTGCGTATCGAAAAATCGAAATATTCAGGGCGTATTATGAATTCTCTGCGATAATGTCCGTACCATGACTGAATATTGAAAACCTTGAACTCATTTATTTTGCAGAGGAGCCTTTAGATTTCTCAAAGTAAATCTTTTACTTTGGTACTGGGAGAAACGGAACTTCACCGTCGCTAGGCTTTTCACAAGACAGGCAGAAGCTAATCCTGATAAAATTGCATTTATTTTCGAGGACCAGAAATGGACGTATGGACAAGTATGCTATTACTCATTCCCTTTGTGATTGGAGTTCTGTGAAACTCCAATGTTGTTTTTTCCCCTAGAATATTTCGGGAAATTTCTTGTTTCAGCTGGATTCATTTTGTAATCGTGTGGCCCGGTTCTTCCGTACGCGGCCATTGTCTCGTGGAGACAGCATTGCATTAATCATGGAAAATTGCCCACAGTATGTGGGTACATGGTTGGGATTGAGTAAAGCCGGTTTCGTTACTGCACTCGTTAATACAAATCTAAGAAAAGACGTACTAATTCACAGCTTTAAGGCTGCTAATTGTAAAGCCATTATTTTCAGTGCTGAATTTAAAGATGGTGAGAATTTTTAAAGTACGATGCATTGCACATTATTCAGCGAGAAGATTCATTTCGTATTTCTTTATTTTAGCAATCGCGGATGTGGAGGATCAACTATCAGATGTAACTTTGTACCAATATTCTGAAAATTCTAATACACCAATTCTCGAGGGAGCAATTGATTTGAACGACTCCATGGAAAGCATCTCAGATGATCCAGTGGATGTTGATCTCTCTTTAGGATATTCCCGAGAAAAGCTTATATATATTTATACATCGGGAACTACGGGAATGCCAAAGGCAGCTGTTATCACTAACCTCCGGTAAGTGGTAACTGATCCATATCAAATTTCTCCACTGTACCGCTTGAGATTCACCCTCAACCACTGTCTCCATGCATTTGCTAAGGAAATATTAAAATAAAAATTATTTTCTCAGATATATGTTGCTATCTTGTGGTGTCTACTATATGCTTGGCCTTCGGCATGAAGATCGAATTTATGATCCGCTACCACTTTATCACACCGCAGGTGGTATTGTCGGAGTTGGCCCAGCACTTTGTATTGGAATTACTGTTGTACTTAGAAGAAAGTTTAGTGCTTCGAAATTCTGGACCGATTGTATTGAACACAAATGCACTGTAAGTAATGTTAGTGGAGGTGGGGTAACATGAATGTTCTATGTAATGAAAAACGCTCTAAAAGAGTGAGACTATTTGAGATAAAATATTTTCAATGACTCCAGTTAGAAACCGAAGTGATTATTGTTGGGAAACATGTGTCAACATTGGTTTTTTAAGAAATTTTTAGAAAATAAAAAAATTTCTTGGAAGTGACTTGTTCACAAAGCGTTAAAAATTTATCAAAGAATATATGAATCGATGGAAAATGAGCCCATCTTTATCTCGGTTTTTCATTTTCTGCCCTGTCAGAATTAGAACCAGAATTATGTGCAAGGAACTGAAAATTTTTATAAATGTAACGACCAAAACTATTGAAGGTCCCAAAGAAATGCAAATATCAATCCAGACGCATGTTCTCTGACAGAAATTTCCGCAGCTTTTTAATGAAGACATTAAAAAAAATTCTATCTCGAACTGCTTCATTAAAATGTCTACTCTATCCCATTTCCTCTAATTATCACGATTTATGATGATCGATTTATCTGAGGGAGTTTGGTTCTCATTTCAGGTTGCCCAATACATTGGTGAAACTTGTAGATTTTTATTGTCAGTTCCACCAAGTCCCAATGACTCGGCTCACAAAGTTCGATTAATGTTTGGCAATGGCTTGAGACCACAGATATGGGAAAAATTTGTAGAACGATTCAAAGTTAAACAAATTGGTGAATTTTACGGTGCTACAGAAGGAAATTCAAATCTGAGTATTAATTATTTTTTTACTTTTGATTTATCGAAAATAGGGTGAGATATTTATTTTACTAACATTCAAGGGTATTTTCAGTTAACATTGATAATACCATTGGTGCTGTTGGTTTTGTCCCGCGATATGCCGGTGCTTTATATCCAGTAGCGCTTTTAAGAATTGATGATGAGACTGGAGAGCCGCTGAGAGGTCCTGATGGTTTGTGCATACGATGTAGACCAGGTAATTGATGAAACGTTTTTCAACACTTTAATGCACGTTACGAAAAATCTTCAACTAAATATTGAATATCATTTCAGGTGAGCCGGGAATATTTGTTGGAAAAATAAACCCAAAAAAAGCAGTTCATGATTTTCGTGGCTATGCTGATAAGAAAGAATCGGAGAAAAAAATTATCAAAGATGTTTTCAAAAAGGGCGATCGCGTTTTCAACTCTGGAGATATTCTCGTAATGGATGAATTAGGATACTTTTATTTCAGAGACAGGCGCGGAGACACATTCAGGTTTTTATTTTACCATTCAACTCGCGTTCCATCTAAAATTGTTAATTTCAATTCAGATTAATTTCAGATGGAAAGGTGAAAATGTTGCTACAGCCGAAGTTGAAGCAGTTATAAGTAATATTATAGGTTTGAAAGATAGTGCTGTTTACGGCGTTGAGGTAATTGTATTATCAAACTTTATGCCTCGTTAATATGCAGAAATTTTAATATTCAATAATTAAAACTCGAGGTACCTGGGAATGAAGGAAAAGCCGGAATGGTTTCTATTCATGATCCACAGCAGACATTAAATCTTCAAGAATTAGCAGATAGATTAAAAAAATTATTACCTGCCTATGCAAGACCAATCTTTGTCAGAGTTTTAGCAGAGCTGCCGTTAACTGGTGAATAAGACAGACTTCTTTCAAGTATTTTAATGATGAAGTAATTCAATAATTTTCTCCTGCCCAGGTACATACAAATTGATGAAACGGGATTTGCAAATAGAGGGTTTTGATATTACTAAGGTAGGAGGAATTCTTCAAGCACATTGACTCCAGCCAAGTATTAATTTTAAATTTACCGCTATTATTTTTATTTTTCTAATATGTAGATCAAAGATCCGGTTTACTATTTAGACAAGTCGGGTAACTATGTTCGACTGACTCAACAACTCTATCAGAATCTACTTGAAGGGAAACTTCGAGTTTGAAGGAAAAAACATAACACCGAGTTGCAAAACCGACGAGAATATTGTATGATTCATTATGGAGTCATGAGCTGTCGCTTTACTCTCATTTTCATATACATATAAAACCATGAGAACTAAGGACGTAACATTTAAATTAAAAATTCATCGGGGACCAATGAGGCTGCAATATTAGTTTATTGAAATATCCATAAATTGTTAAGTACGCTGTAGAGAATACGAATGACATGTACGAGATTTTGAACGTGAATGACATTGGATCATCTCGTATCAGATTGTTAAATAAAATATTGATAATTTGGTTGATCTGTAATTTCTAGAACGTGTTGTTATTCTGCATTTTTATCATATCACGATTTTCACGACCCCGCAATATATATCTCTTTCAGGAGATTTCACTTCTACGCAGACTCGAGAAAAACGAGTGGCTCTCATATCCAACTGTTCTCTCATCCATTTGTTATTACGTAATTTATGGAAAACTCAGTTATCTAAGAACCACTGCTCAATCAACGCCATTCAGAGCTGGTTGAATGTTGTATTCACATTCGATGTCAGTTAGATGCATTAATTTGTGGGATGCAGCGGAATGTCTTGTTCCACAATATCAAACGTGTTATAGTTTTAAGTTGATTAAAATTTATGCTTGTATATGTTTTGAATTCTGCCTGCGCAGCTAACGCCAGGTAATATTGAACAGAGATTCGAAAATTTAATTGTTCAAGCTGTTGGATAAATTATTTCAATCAAATCTTCAACTTCGAATCAATATTTGTATTCAAACAACAGTTAGGTCTACCAATAAAAAAGGCAGTAAAGAGATATTGGGTTAGGTATTTAATTAATAATGTTTCATTTATAAATTTACTGAAGACTTTGATTTGCCTTTCTAATTGACAAGGTTAATATCGTTATCATAATTCGTTAATGAATTCATCCGCTGGTTAATTCAAATTATCACTTGTTGATTCCGCAGTAAATTTAGTTCTTCAATCATTCAATTAATTATCATTCCACAAAATTCACATGGAATGAGGGGATTAATATTTCATCGAGGGATTATTCTTCAACTTATTTTTCATAATTTATATGGGCGATTAGCAGAGACACGACATATAGGCTCTTTAAATATTTCATTGAAATTTTTTGTGCCTGTATGAGAATATTTTATCGATACTTATCGCTATCAGCACTGTACAAAATATAATTCTTCTTTTAGATAGTGAAGCGTCACTTAATGCGTAATTGGAGTAACAATCTTTTGATTGAGTTGCACAATTGTTCATTTTTCTACAATGGGCACAAAGAGTAAATTCATATTTGCCATAGATCGAGGTGGAACATTCACGGATGTTTTTGCTAGATGTCCAAATGGAAAAGTTAGGGTAATGAAATTATTATCCGTGGATCCAGCTAATTATGACGATGCACCTCGTGAAGGTATTCGACGAATACTAGAACAGGTATAAAACTATTGTTTTTTTTTTTTGAATTTTCGTTACCTTTAAAACATTTAAATTTGCAGGAAACTGGATGTCCAATGCGTGATGTAGTTGATGCTTCTGAGATTAGTTCGATTAGGATGGGAACAACAGTTGCTACTAATGCGTTACTAGAGAGAAAAGGTGCAAAAATGGCATTACTCATTAACGAAGGATTCAAAGATCTCCTTTACATTGGAAATCAGGCTCGTCCAAATATATTTGACCTAGAGATAATTACACCTGGAGTATTATACTCGGAGGTTGTCGAAGTTAAAAGTAGAATTATACCGGCATTACCAGGAAAATGCTCGCTAGATAATAGTTCTTGGCGGAAAGTCAGAGGTTCTACCGGTGAAGATTTTTATGTTATTGAGGAACTTAATGAAGAAGTTCTAGTGAATGATTTGAAGCGCCTTAAAAATAATGGAATCGAGAGTTTAGCTGTTGTCTTGGCGCACGGTTATGCGTAAGTGTTAGTTCAATATTTTTTCAAGTTTTAGAAAAATCCACTTATTACTTAAACGCTTGTAGATTTGTTGAGCATGAATGTAGAGTTGGTGAATTGGCGAAGAAATTAGGTTTTTCTCAAATCTCTCTATCTCATGAAGTAATGCCAATGACCAGAATCGTTCCAAGAGGCTTCACAGCAGCAGCAGATGCCTACTTGACGCCTCACATTAAAAACTATTTGCATGTATGATTGTTAATAATGATTATTAATTCTTTTGCTTAGTATAGATTTTTATTCAATGAGTATTATATTTTTTTCAGAGCTTCACGTCAGGCTTTAAGGATAATCTCGAGGGTGTGAATGTTTTGTTTATGCAGAGCGATGGTGGCCTAACGCCAATGAATTCGTAAGTAGTCTCAATATCAAGATAACATGTGTCGTTAATGTACATTGTTGAATTACTCTTTGACATGTTAGTTTCAACGGTTCACGGGCAATTCTCTCGGGCCCTGCCGGTGGAGTTGTTGGCTATGCTATGACCACTTATCATAAGGAAACTACACTACCTATCATTGGTTTTGACATGGGCGGTACTTCTACTGATGTCAGTCGTTACAATGGGAATTACGAGCACGTTTATGAGAGTACAACTGCTGGAGTTACAATTCAAGCACCGCAGGTTAGAGAACACGTGTTCCAATTTAATCCAGACATGTCCAATATGGATTTTTTTATATATCGTTGTAGTTGGATGTCAATACTGTTGCAGCGGGTGGTGGCTCAATGCTATTTTTTCAATCTGGTATCTTTCAAGTTGGTCCTGAGAGTGCTGGAGCACATCCAGGACCTGCTTGTTATAAAAAAGGTGGACCATTGGCAGTGACTGATGCAAATTTGGCACTAGGTCGATTGCTTCCAGAGTACTTTCCAAAAATATTTGGTCCCAAGGAGAACGAACCTCTTGATAAATCCGCGACATTGCAAGCATTTGAAGAGCTAACTACTTCAATAAATAGTTCGTTGGAGTCATCGCGAAATCCAGGGGAAATCATTGAAAAGATGACAGTTGAACAAGTTGCAATGGGCTTTATCAAGGTTGCTAATGAAACAATGTGTCGTCCAATTCGTGCTCTCACGCAAGCAAAGGGATACAATACTGCTATGCATGTTTTGGCCTGTTTTGGTGGAGCTGGAGGACAACATGCTTGTGCCATTGCTCGATCATTGGGTATGGGTACTGTATTCGTTCATAAATATGCAGGAATTCTATCCGCCTATGGAATGGCACTGGCAGATGTTGTCGAGGAAGCACAAGAACCGAGTGCGGAAATCTATCAGACAGAATCTTTCACGAGACTTGATGAACGATTAGAGGCATTAGAGAGAATAGTCTGTGATAAATTGAAAATACAGGGATTTTCGAATGACCAAATTGAAATCCAATATTTCTTGCATCTACGTTATGAGGGTACCGATTGCGCTTTAATGTGTCTACCAAGTGGAACTAAGAACGAGGAAATTAATGTTAATCTAAGGCATGGAGATTTCCTGAGCAGTTTCTTAGAACGATATCAAATTGAATTTGGCTTCACTATGCCGGATCGAAAAATCTTTGTCAATGATATTAGAGTTCGGGGTATTGGAAAATCTGTAATTCCTGATGAACCTGAATTACCAATTGTTACTAATTCCGACCCAAAACCTGAGAAAATAACGAACGTTTATTTTGACGATAGCTATCAGCCAACTAATGTTTATCAAATGAATGCATTATCACATGGTCATGTGATTAATGGACCAGCTATCATCATTGACAACTTGAGTACAATCCTGATAGAGCCTAATTGCACCGGAGCTATTACATCTCGAGGGGATATACGTATCACAATTGGAGAGGGTATGCGTTCAAACATAACAACTGAACTAGATTCTATACATTTGAGTATTTTCTCCCATCGATTTATGAGCATCGCTGAACAAATGGGAAGGTATGAAGGATTTATAAAAAATATTTTTAATATTGTATTTTCTCAAAATTATTCGTTAAAAATACTATGTTTTTTCAAGAATCCTACAGCGCACATCGATCTCAACAAATATAAAAGAACGTCTAGACTTTTCTTGTGCGGTATTCGGACCAGACGGCGGTCTTGTTTCGAATGCACCGCACATACCAGTTCATTTAGGCGCAATGCAGGAAACCGTACAGTATCAAATGAAAGCATTCAATGGAAAGTTCACACGAGGCGATGTAATCCTTGCTAATCACCCCTCTGCTGGTGGATCACACCTTCCGGATTTAACAGTCATCACGCCAGTCTTTCATGGGTATGTGAAAAGATCAAATATTCCGTAGCTTATTGAGATTACCTTCTGTCATTCTCACTTAGGGACATATCAAAACCAGTATTCTTCGTCGCTAGTAGAGGACATCATGCTGACATTGGTGGAATTACGCCTGGTTCAATGCCACCTCATTCAACACAGTTATTCCAAGTAATAAATATTTTGAAAATGCCACAATTCACATAAACATTATAATGATCATAATATAATCAAGTCATATCACATCAGGAAGGTGCGACATTCAAGAGTTTCGTGTTAGTACACAAAGGTGTATTCAGGGAGAAGGAAGTGACGGAGGAATTGATGGCTCCAGGAAAATTACCGGGAAGCTCCGGTACTCGTAATTTAGCAGACAATCTGAGTGATCTTAAAGCTCAAATTGCTGCTAATCATAAGGTTGAATGAGTGCTCCTCGAATATACTCAATGAAGCGTCTCTATGTACAATAATGATTGGAGTGATGGTGGGGTTTGACTTGCAGGGCACACATCTGGTAAACGAGCTCATCGATATTTATGGTCTGGACGTTGTCCAAGCATATATGGAACACATACAGTGTAATGCAGAAATGGCTGTGAGAGAAATGCTTATGAGTATTGGTGAAAAGTTAATCAGCAAAACCGGTAGTAATAGTATTACGGCTAGGGATTATCTCGATGATGGAAGTGTTATTCAATTGCGTTTGGACATCGATATCAATAAGGGTGAAGCGATTTGCGACTTTACGTAGGTTTTCATTCAATTTTGAGGGGTGAATTTTGTCGGTTATAAACCCTCTAATTAAGCAATTAACCAATTTATACAGTGGAACTGGATACGAAGTATGGGGTAATTGTAATGCACCACGCGCAGTAACGTTATCAGCAATAATTTATTGCCTGAGATGTATTGTTGGCCGAGATGTACCATTGAATCAAGTGAGTATAGTAGTTACCTCTTGGAGCAATGAAACTCCATACATTCATTGATTTATTAAAATGTGGAATTTTTTCATTGTATAGGGATGTCTGAAGCCAGTAAAAATAATAATACCAAAGGGTTCTTTATTAGATCCGTCTGAGGAAGCCGCTGTAGTTGGGGGTAATGTTTTGACATCACAAAGAGTTGTTGATGTAGTACTAACAGCTTTTGGAGTTTGCGCAGCATCACAGGGGTGTATGAACAATGTTACATTTGGCACTGAAACTTATGGATATTACGAGACTGTTGCCGGTGGTAGTGGCGCAGTACTGAAATTTTCTCATTAATACTATTCACTTTTCCTTACTTACTTTTTCCGTTGCTCATATTTTTCTTTCCTTCTCAACTTAAGGGTCCAACATGGGATGGTCGTGGGGGAGTACACACACATATGACTAATACTAGAATTACTGATCCTGAAATTCTGGAATTACGTTATCCGGTGATACTCAAACGATTCTCATTACGCCCAAACAGCGCTGGTGAGGGAGCTTTCAGGGGTGGCGACGGAGTCATTCGTGAAATTATGTTTCGATCGCCTATGACCCTGTCAGTCTTAACAGAGAGAAGATCACACAGCCCGCCGGGAATGGAAGGCGGCCAACCAGGTGCTCGTGGGCGAAATACACTGATAAGGAGTGATAAAAGACGTATAAATCTTGGCCCAAAAACGGCAGTACCAATCTATCCAGGGGTATGTATCAATTTATATACAGTGACATTTTCAATCCCTATTGATGAGCTGTGGAGAAATATACAAAGAGACTTTCAACTTTTTATGTTTACCAAAGTGAAGTCTATTTACAAATATAGATGGCTTGTGTACATTGAAGGATTCCGTGATTTTCTAGTCTTATCTTGAGCCTCGTAAAGATTTTATTTCCCCGAATACCGAATAGCTACCCAGCTTCTTTTTTTTCCTATCCCGGCTCACCGCCTTTTCTGTGTTTGGTGCCAGTTGCGGCACATACGCCTTACATCTAGTTCCCTACTTCTAGCTATAGCTCTTGCCCATATACCACCGGAAATACATACATCGTCGGAAATCCCGGAAAGACAGAATAATCTCGTTTTTTTTTATCATCTTATTGTACGCCACTATAACTCGAAGAAAAAAAAAGCAATATAATATGAAGATGATGAAAAGTAAAAGGAAAAAAAGCATATAAAAGAGACGTGGAGTCGTGGGGATTTTCTATGCAGGTAAGGACTATGACATTGCAACAGCTTTCATGGTTTTATTTACCCCAAGGATTTTATTAGAGACTTTACTAAGGTGAGAGAACTTCAAACTGAAAGGGGTTATCAACCTAGTGGCGCATCTTTTCTCCCCTTTTCTTGAAGAAATAGAGAAGATCGTCAGCAAAAAATGAGTTTTTTTTTGCAGCTATTTGAAAAATTTCTATGAAGAGACTTTCAGAAGTTATTTCAAATTTCCTCTAATTCCAGTTTCAACTTTCAGGATACATTCCTCTTGGAAACTCCGGGAGGTGGAGGATACGGAGTCCCAGGAACCAGATCAAGTATCCCTCAGAGAGTGAAAAAACATTTTATAGAGCACGGCAGCGTTTACGAGTATCGCAAAGCACAAGAGTCCGTGTAATTCCGATGAAATACAGTAATTGTATAAAGAAATTTTCTTTCTCTAATTTCCAATAAACGCAATCACAAGATTTTATTGTCGTTAATCTCTATTTCCTACCAATTATTGTTCTTTATTTACCCATAATCCCCGGATCATTACTATGCTATGCTGAGAATCTTGAGAGTTTAAGGTAACACCGAGAAAGCATTTTGTGATCCTGCTAAATTCATTACCTCGGTAGGACATCGTAGGTACATTTAGTCACAGCCAATTGACCTTAAGATCAAATCTAATTTGCAAGGATTCTAGGTGACTGTATTAGAATCAAAGTTCAAGATGGCTGCTGTTCGATTTCCGCCTATGGTAATTAGTATACCATGTGATTAACTCTCATCATGCCACCAGACTTATCTGATATTGAATCACTGCGGTACATGATCCGATACAAAATGGAATTTAGTTCGTACGATGTAATGTTCTGTTTTAAAAAGTTCATGATCTCTATTGGATTGAGGAAACTGCATTTCTACATTATCTGCAGTGTAAAGAATGAAGAATGGCCAAAAAGTTATGTGAAAATAAGGAAATGGAAAAAATATTATTCTCACATTACTCTTCCGGAGGTTCCACTCAATAATATTGCCGTTGTACCATTTCCATGGCAATAAAGCACTTCATATTTCAATTTGAAGCAATAGAAATATTCATTGATTGATTTTGCCATTATTTTCATAACGGACGATCAAATAATGACAGGAATAATGAATTTTTCCTTTATTGATTGCTTCAGATACAATTTTTTTTTTCCTATTACCAAGAATCAGTCTGCTCAGTATTTTCAATCTCGCCGAGAACATCTTATGCAACAGTGAGACAAGTGTGCACCGATATTGGAAGAAGGACTGCCGCAGGCAGCTGAGAAAATTGATATCTAGGTGCAAAGTATGTGGAACTAAAAAAAAGAAATTGCTGAATATAAATATAGAGATATAAATATTTTACCGGAACAAAGTATTAGGAACGAAGCTGTCACTAGTATTCTCAATTGTTACACCACGTATAAAAATTGTGTATGCATTAATGGATTAAATTATAATTTTTATTAGAGAAAATTAGACGAACGTGGGGAGTCAAAATTTCTACACAAAATTGCACAAAGAGAAATCATGTTCGGTTCATTCAGGATGAAATACTTTTCAATAACTGACACTATTATAAAGGCTCGGTATCAAGTACAACGAAAGTTTTACTAAACTCCAATTCAGAACTTGAGTAAATAACGAGAAGAAGAGGGAAAAATGCTCCTCTTTCGAGGAAAGAAAAAATAAATCAGGCATTAACGTCTGAGGCCTGAAGGTACAATGTGCAGTTAGTGGAGAAAATCCCGGTCTGTTCAACATCAAAAGCTCCATTGCAAAAGTAGGCTTTTAACATGAGTGGTTACAATCGATACGGACGATGTCCTCTCTGAGTGCATTCTAGAAGTTAAGATAGCACTCATTCAACCGATCCGAAGAAGTATTTAGAATTGCCCAGCAACTAAATTATTTAATATAATGATAATGGAGAATTGGGAAAATAATGTCCACAACGGTTTTTGACGAGTTGAGGCGTTGAAAGTTTTGGTAGCAATGAGCTTCTAAGTGAGACATACTTGTCATAGAGTCAAGAATTGCTTCGGGATGTGGAAACTGGCGAATAACGACGGCTTTTCTCTAACAAGTAGCGTGACAAGTATCGTTTGTCTTTGCTCCTGGGAACTCAGTCACGCACAACTTTCCTTATACATGTTATCTCGCTCGTATTGAAACATAATTCTTGTTGTATGGCAAGAATGAAGGGGAAAATGATTTACGCCTCGATTGCATCGAGCGAAGCATTTATATATCTTTTACGGAGTCGAATTTACAGAGTTTAACATGAAATTATCTAGTTTGAATTGGAGTAGGTGCTTTAGAGTTGATTTCGAGTTTGAAACTGATCCAGGAAATTTGATACCTCTAAAACAGTACAGTATCCTGTACGCTTCAAGTTCTCTCTATTGATCACTTCAAAACGTCATTTACATAATTTGGTAAATGCGTGACATCGACTTCCGACTGCATGCCTAAGTGATATTGTTGGAACTTTGGATGTATCTCTGTATTGAAGTTTGCTTGAGGTCGAACCGTACTTTTAAGTGTGATTTATGCAGTGGTTATGGATTTTCATTGGATAAAGTGCCACTTTAGACTTTTCGTTAGAATGTTTCTGGGAGGCTACTTGAAAGTCACAGCCCATTTAAAACTTTCAAAGTTATCTTTTTCTTTCGGATAGTTATTAAGCCGGATAGTTATGAGGTTGGAAAAAGAAACAAGTATTCTCATGAAAAGAACTACTTAAAAAGATGATCATAATTATAGAAGATATTCCATATACCATATTAATATAGGGGAAGTTGCGTTAAAACGGACATTCGAATTCAACGGTTCGAGAGAGAGATTTTTTGATGATTCCATTGAAATGCTGAGGAAATTTTAGTAAAAATACATGTGTGGAAATTAATTTTTTTTATTC
>JABSMS010001994.1:0-17181 GCA_018902275.1 Aleiodes sp. PSUC_FEM 10030003
CTTGGATGGGTGACCGCTTGGAACTATCTCGTGAACTACTGGACAGATTTTTTTTTTTTTTTCATTCACTTCGTTTTGATGAGATTAGAATTATGATCATCATAGATGATTCTCAATGATACATTTGAGACGGAAATAAATGAAAAACCGGAATTTGGATATTTTTCCCCTCTCTACGAATGTAGCGATGACGTAGACTGACGTTCAGTTACGCTCCGCGCGCGTCGAAAGACTTGGGCGTCTAAATTGCCTCTAATTGCGTCTAATTTTGCCTCTAAAATTTCAACTCGGGATTCACAGAAATTCATTCCACTTCAAAATCAACGTTTTGCGTTTTTTGTATCCTTTCATTGGATTCAATCGCATTATCATTAAAAGATACATACGTGTGTACTTGCGGTCGATCCCTGTGATGATGTAGAACCTCTAGATGGTGAATTTGGATGTAAATGATGATGCGCCCAACTGCTGCCATTATCGCTGTCCTTTTCACTGCGTCCAACGAGCGTTGGTCTAGGTATATGCCAGGTACCAGTTTTAGATTCATTAACTGGTAACGTTGTTGTACCGTACGCCGCTTCGATCTGCAATGTAGATAGAAGAAAAAAAACGCAAGAGGTTAATGTCGTGTATAATGGGTTTATTCAATTGCGCAAATGCAGAAATAAACAACAAGACGTTGTGTACGTAAATGCCAGATGGTGTGGTTGCTAGTGTCCTCAACCTGGTAGATTAGGTAAGGGTTGCTTGGCTATCTTTTGTATAATCTCCCATCGAAAAAATTGCGGTTTCAAAATCAAGTTAAACTGAATTTTCTAAGAAATAATTTGCAATAAAGTAAACACTAAGAATTCATGAGGAAGAGAATGTTATTTTAGATCAATTTCGAATTATTTCGAAATTCTCCATTGTTGTCATTTCTCCATGCTTCCTTCGACGAAAACAATTCGTTATCCATATCCGTAACTGTTTATTTAATGCGCGCGTAATTCCATCAATTCGAAAAAATCGAAATACGTCCCAGGGATGTTATTTCCGCTAAGGGCACACAACTATACGATATAATGCTTATTACGACGGTTAATTGGCAATTCTCGCACGTAAATCGAGCTGCGGATACTCTGGCGCGTATGCTCAAGGACCCATACGAACGAGTTCCTGTATTTATCTCATTTAAAGAACTTGAAAAAACTTGGCCGAGAACAAAGAGAAAATAAAAGGAAAAATTTTCTACTTTGTTTGTGGTCAGGTGAGTGACGCTAGGCGAAGATAGATCGGCTCATACCGGTTTCCAAGAACAAGACTTGGCAAAAAATGCATCTTTTACTTTTATTCGTTTATTTATTGTAATCCAATCCACCAGTAGACCTCGAAAATTGCCCTGTTTTGCTTCCAACAATCTCGAAAAGTGCCGCACGTTTTCATCAAAATATTCAATAGTGTAAAAAAAAATTTGAAAATTTCAAAGGAAAGAAATTCAGGATGGAATCGAGAATGTGCAAAACAAATTCGAACTTACGACCTTCAGTTTACCGATCTGCTCCTCTACCAACCCAGCTACCAGGAGTTCCCGTACTTAGCAATCCAATTTCAGTTCTCTTAATTCATCTCCGCCTATCTTCCTTGAAAATAAATGGGGAAGGATATCGCGAATTCCCAAATACAATTCGAACTCACAAAATCCTATAGAAATCCTCAACGAATATGGATTTATTTATCATGAATAGCTTCTTTGACTCGATATTCTGCACGTCAAATGAGAGATGTTTCATTTCACAATGTTTATCGTGTATTCCCCACCCAAAGATGCATCAAGTCTCACAGTTGTGTTTTGCAATAGACCTGTCGTTGAGACGACTGGTATGCATTCTCCCTTGGCTACTGATTCACACTCGGCTCATTATATTAACAATTCTTTGGTGATTAAGTACCATGGATTTCCATGAACTCATAAATACATGCATGTTTTCGAAAAATCTTACAAAATTGCTGCTTCAATGGCAAATGAATTTGTTTATTGAAATTCCGGCCCTTTCGAATGTTTTCATATTTTCCTTCATCCATTGCGGCAAGAAGATTAATCATTCAAATAACATGAATTAACTACTCAACATATTTCGTTGTTTCGTCAAAAAATATCCTTGAGGCTCCCGTACGTCCATTCGTCGAATCTAAAGCAGCTTCGGCGCCACGAATGACCATAATTGGCTGTTGTAAATTAAAATCAATCAATAACTATGATTCCATCAAAATCCAAACATTTCAAAGTGCTTATCATTGCCAAAAGTAACTTCTTGTCGGTGTACCGTGAATCCAAATTCAGTCGATGGATAATATGATTTTAATAAAGCTCGGGGATCACTGACAAAGTCCTTGAGCATTCGACTGAAATATCTGTCAGTAGAGTGACGGAACGCGGACGCTGAATTACAGCATCCAAGTATTACGAAACATAATTATTGTAGAATTTTCAGGGCACTGAGTATTAAAAATGTTATAAAATATTTCATTGCCATGAATTATATTCATCATTTAACAACGTAAATCATGATTTATTCGTTGCGTTAGTTACTACACAATTGGACCAATTCATTTTGATGGAATAAATGATTAATAAACACTTGCAATACATTTAACAACGGCATCGAAAAAAAAAAGAAATATCACGTAATACTGGTAGCGTATCACTGACATTTACCAGGAATGAAAAATTGCAATTAATATTCACACATGATAAACGATAAATTAAATAATATATTGAATTTGACGTTTTGGATGTTCATAAAGTCTCGAGGCTAACAAACGACCTCCATGGGATCCGGCCTGAGTCTCTTTTACTCTTAAAAGAAGTAGGGTATGAACCAATAATTATTTGTTACTTGGAAACGTAATGCATAGTTGCGACGTGATACATGAGGGCCCAGTTGTGTATGAGCTTGTGTCGTATAAAACCTCTATGAGAGATACGTGATTTTGTTGTTGCCACATACCGAATTTGATCGGATTTAATCGGGCCAATGGAGGCTCCGTGAATTTCACCTCTTTCGTTTTATTCATCTTCATTTAACAATTGTCATAGCTCTGACTGGTTGAGCTTGTTGAATAGAAATGTAAAATGAAAGGAATTGCGGTGAATTCCCGAATCATCTTTATTGGTCTAGTTTGTAAAGATCGAAAGGAAAAGTGAGATCCTTTTGCAATCATTTGAATTAGAGTTGTGGAGAAACGTAAATCACTAACAGGAAAAAATTCACGCCCACATAATTTAATTGAACGATGAAAGAATAACGAAACGGGTTGTTTATGCTTGCATTGTGTTGTTCGTTTGGTGAATTCTTTGTGAAGAAAATCCTGAAACTTCGATTTTTAAATTGAGGATAAATATTACCTAGTGAAACAAAAATTCGCGGGTAGAGTGATCGAACATAACAAACGACACAAATAAATTGCAGTAGAGAGAAGTGTCATGCCCCCATCAGAATGTTACGAAAGGTTTGGATGAATCCAAGTAGGATTATGGCCATTCCCCTTAAGTGTAAAATCAATGATTCTATGAGTTGTAAAGGCTGTATGTAAGTTGTGTCAATTCATTCACCGTTAGAATGGAATTTTATGAAGAATGAAAAATATTATTCAGGATTTTTTTTATTCATTCTGTGGCACGTGCTTCAGTGACCTTCACTATCACTTTAACGGAATTGTTTTATAAAATTAATTGTCTCCAAGAATAACCGGATAATATTGGAAGCTTCCCTTCTTTGGAGAATTTTGACCAATGGATATTTAATTATTTTGTTATGAAAACAAGTTGAAGGATGCGAATTGCTTCGGATCCTTTCACAAAAAATATGAATAATTAACATTCTTAAAAAAAAGGGACCAAAAAAACTAATCTTGTGTTATGAACTCGCAAATCAGCGTTCAAATAATGTCACGGGAATTCCGAAAATATGCTTAAAATAAATAAAACTACGTCAGCAACATTTTACTAAGAGTTCATTGGAATTTCAGTTTCAATATTATGAACTTATACGTTCTCTCAACGGAGAATTCTACAACGTTAATTCTACGCATAAAAAGATGAACATCCTTTTTTCTCATTTCTATTTTAAAATGTCATCGGGCATTAAACGTAGCTTATCGTAGGCCCCGTTGGAATCTACTCTAGGTCATTGAAGTAATAACCCGTCCAGTGTATTTACATTAAAGACGTCACTAATATGATGATCCGTAATTTATTATTATTATCATTCACTTAGAGATTATGGCATTGGTAATTTTTTAATGACACACGAATCAGTAATATTCCTCCGTATCCCACATAATCTTCGTTCTCGCTATCTCAATGCGGCAAAATCTGATCTTTCACCGTGCTATTCACAGCTTCAACGCGCTCTCATACATTATATATACGTTCTTTGTTACATTTCTTAAAATATCTCTCGTTAACACAGCCACACCTCTCTTTTCT
The DNA here is from genome assembly GCA_018902275.1 of Aleiodes sp. PSUC_FEM 10030003. Lineage (NCBI taxonomy): Eukaryota > Metazoa > Arthropoda > Insecta > Hymenoptera > Braconidae > Aleiodes > Aleiodes sp. PSUC_FEM 10030003. The sequence continues at coordinate 4,472 of JABSMS010001994.1, forward strand.
CACTCGTAAGAAGAATTTTTTTCTTCATTTTATCACGTTTGTTGAGTAGCGGTTCGTTATCAGATTGAGAATTTAACAGAAAGGAGAAAAAATCGATCAATGTTTACAATTTCTGAATTCTTTAAACCAGTTTCGAAATGTTATTTTCCATCTGTTTCACACTAAAAAGGGAAAATGTTAAAATAGGAAACTTGCATAAGTTTTGGAAGAACATATCCCTCAGATGTAGAAAAATATTTTATCTGCGAAAACAACAATTCATTAATGCATAATTAACAAGTGAAGATTGAACATTTTCAAACGGCTCCAAAGCCTTTGTGACATCACTACACGAAATTTTTCGTTCAAGAAATGCCGAAGGCTTCTTTTACAATCAGATGAACCAAAGTATACAGGTTAAGTTGATGAATAAACGTCCCTGGTTGGCTCTGATCTCTATATGGTGTAGTGACGTCACAGTCGATGTCAGAGTGTTAAAAATTTTCAATTTCCAACTCCTTATTCAAACTTTAACGAGAAAAAAAATCTTTCCATTTTCGTTTATATAATTTCGTAGACGAAATATTTTCAGTTTTTTTTTGTTGAATCATGCAAGTTCCTTATTGATGTTTCTAGTTTGCTCTCACGAAGGGACTACTCTACGCTGCGTAGTCATTTACTTGTTGCACTGCCCTACAGAGTCGCTTGAAGTATAAACGTATAGAAAAATAGTTAAATCTAAATACCATGAAATACTCTATTATTATTATCATAAACCATGATCGGCAGAAAAGTTTCAATCGTTATTTTCATTCGAACTCTTAAGTGTGACAAAAAACGATTAAATTACCATTGGACGGTTGATTTAGGGATCAATTCTATTGCCTAGCCAAAAAAAATCGGATCGTTATCTATCGCCGTCGGTCATAAACTATTTGAAAAACCATCGGAAGTGGATTTCACTCGGTTATTTCCGTACTAAGATAATGCCATTGAATTGTTATTTAATTTGAATTTTTTTGGGGAGTGGTATCTTACATAATACAGAGCGGAGAAGGAACATATGAAAAAAAAAGTTTCTCGTCTCCTTTGGACCCTGTTTGTTTATCGCTTCAGGTTCCCAACATGAAGTTTGCGAAATATTACAGCCAAAAAAATCGTTATTTCTAATGAAAGCATTCGCTTATTTATTTTCTACTTCCCTATGATTATTGCTTTTTTTTCCTAAAGTCATTGAATTAATTGAACATTATTATCCAATTAAATATATAAATTATTATCATTGATCCTTTAATTAATACGATCTAGATCCGAGGTGACTTTTTATTCCCAAAGAATTCGGAAATTCTAGAGTCCTTTACTCGATTGGCAGCTGAAGAATTTCATTTTTGACCTCAAAAGTATCGATATCTCGAAGGTCTTTTATTTCTTTTATTCAGCGATTAAAAAATGAGATTAAAACAAGTTTAATTGGAATTTAGGGCTCTGATGAATTGAAATAAATTGCTACGTTATAAATAAAAATCATCGTCCTTCGTTTGTGTTAACGACTAAATGGAATTCTTCCACTTTTGAAGGACTCTCTTATCTTTTTCTACCAATTTGAAGTCTCAATCTAATTTACAGGTGGCTTGCATTTATTTGGCCATAAAAATCATCTAAAATTTATTAGACCGCGAGGCAAGCAAATGAAAAGCCAATTGCTATTTTTTTTTTGCCACTCTTCTCGTTGTGAAAAAAACTTTTAAGCTAGCAAATTATCTTTCGAGATCGTAAATGTCGGAGTAACGAAACAACTTCCAATGTTTGTGAATGTATCAAGTCATTCACGAGAAGAGAGGACTTTTTGGTCGCGACGAATTTTATTGACAACTACCCGATAAATATCTCTGGTAATTTTTTTTTGTACCGGCATGAGGTGTCACTTCTAACTGAGAGGTCGAACATTACAGGAAATTCGGTGGAGAAATCAGAATAAGCTTATTATTGTGATTTATGAAGGCGCACTTTATTTGGCACTTTGTTCCATCGGCAAGGTCATCGATGATCTAATCCGGAAAAGAATAGGCTAATGAGAGAAGTAAAGAAAAAAGGAGCTCGAGGAGAAAGTTGCGAATGATCAAAAGATGAAAAAAATACAATTACTCAATCGACAATTGACCAAAAGATTCATCAATATCAGTGTGTCTATGTAAAAATCAGTTATGTGAAATTCGATGATCATTTGAGGAAAAATCTCAACATTGTTTTTTCTTTTTTCACTTCACTGTTGCACCTTTCGCATGCCTTAAAAGCGAAAAGGTCAACGTCCCGCGCCTCCCTGTGTTATTTGAATTGTATAGTTGCAAATAAAAATTATCGCCGCTTGAGGGCGTTCCACCCTGCTTCAAAGAACAGTCGAGAAGCCCAGCAACCATTCATTTGAATTCAAAAATTTCAATTTGAATATTCACACATTTGTCAAATACAACATAAAAATTCCGGCAATAACTTCTTCTATTACTATATCAAGAATTCCAGAAGAATTTAGCCAATGAAGTTCATCACATTCATAATGAATTTCTATTGAAATTAAATTTTAATAAACCATCGCACATCATTTAAATGATTTTGAACTGTTGCTTGAGGCTTTCAAAATCCTTTCTCTATTATTCAATTTTTCATTTGCATAAGCCGAGGAGAAATTATCAGTTTTTTAAATGAAAAATCATTTATTTAATTTCAAGAGTCAATAAATTAAATGTATGCGATTTCACAAAGCTTAGAAATAAGAAATACCTATTGAAATTAATTAATAACCTCGTTATTAAGCATTTAACATTATTACGTTCACCCGCACGTTCTTCTATCGCGTCATAATACACCGAATATGTGTAATTCCTCGTTGTATTACAAATTAAACGTAACTCCGTGTTATTTCTTTTGAATCTTACTCTTTCTCTCTACCGTCAGCCACCCCCGCCCTCCCCCCACCTTCTCTATGTTGACTGTGATTTCAATGTGCATACACGAGCAACACAAAATCGTTGAGCCTTTTCGAGGCCAGGTATTCATTTCTGTATGTGTATTACGAGAGACACGGGAGTCTCGGTTCGTGAATCGCTGCGTGAAAGTCCAAGAATGTGCGCGGGTTGAGAATTGTCAGTTTTCAAAAAGAAGTTGAATAAAAATTGAGTGACTACGTAAATTCCTTCGCATTATTCGGATTCGAACTTACTTCAAGATCGGCTGGCCAGCGCTCGTCGTTTGATGCTTCCTCAATGTTTATACGAATTTCAGACATTTCAGACTCTCCTCTTCAATTGAATTAATGAATTTGACAAGAGACCTGACAAATTTCCTTGAAGTTATCTATCAATCCAAATGTTCCACGACTTTAGAACCCAATTAAGTTCAACTTCAATCACCAATTAATTAATTCAACACCAATTGTTAATGATTTCAGAACCAAAAACCGCGGTGAGTGTAAAATCCTCAAGGACCTACCACCCTTTTCAAACCGCTCTCCTCTTCCCAAAAAAAAAAAAAAAACCCTCAACGGTTGACAGTAAAACGTGCTCTGTGCTATGACTATCCTGCCAGTAAGTCTCTCATAAATAAAAAAAACTTCACTCGTCCTGTTTCATGCGATTAAATTTCCTTTTTTGTTTTTACGATTAAAGAAAATAGACTTTCAACGGAATTGAAAATTATTTTAACATTGGAAAATCGTGCACAGAATCACCCTGTTGTACCGCTTGGTTACACCTCAAACTAAATAGTTATTATCTCTCTCGCACTCTCGGCGCGACTAGAGTCGCCACATCTGGCCTTTGGACTGGCTTTTACAGTGGCTAAGATCGGTTTTATATACCTTCGCATCTCCCACCTCCGTTATTGTGAGGCGCTCAACACAGCCACAGCCAGCATAGGTACCCACCAGTTCTCCACTTTACGCTTTTGCCTGAATCCTATACCAAGCTACATGCTTTACCCCGGCAGGTCTGCATGGATTTACCTACACCTTTGCAAAAACCCCGGATCTACGGCTCACTGCATATTGAAACGTATATTCTTCTTTATCGCTGCAGGATCCTTCTAAAATACGTGGAAGGACCCTAGGTCAATAGCAAGGACAAAAGAATTAGGGGGGGGGGAATGTTTTCGCCAAACTCTCATCTTTTTCCCAAATAGTTCTTCAATTTTTTGCTGAAGAATAGTTGATTGATTCATATGTAGGAAAGGGGATATTAAATATGGTTGAAAAAGTCCCAGATTTTGCTTGACGTCAATGTTAGTTCAAGACCATTCAGCCAAACACGTATGCCTATTTCATCAATTCGGAGAAAACTCTGTGTTACAGAACGTAAGCGTAATGTCAGATACACAAATTCTATTGGTAAACATGACGTAAGGCACTAAACACTGCTTGCATCTTTCTTTGGCTTTACATGCGGGTAAAGTAATACCTCTGTAATCATTGAATATGACTTATTGAGGATTCTAGGAGGACAAAAAAGGGGGACAACTGTTGCAATGCATTGTTGCTTTGAGATGGCATTGTTAGTTGATATATGACATGAGAGTCCATTGATTCGAATCATCTGCAAAACACATACCAAAAACAATGAAGCAGGTGGTTGAAACATTTCGGTACTGCGATGCTGGGCAAATCTCATCAGACGGAAGTTCATGAAGAGATGGAGTCTTTGGAGGTTAAGCATTTGTCCCACGAACATTTTCTTTAATTTGAAAAAATGATTATCTATCTTCATCATCACTGCTGCCTTTAGAATTCACGTCTTGATCTTGTGTTCTAAATAATTTCATGCTTTTAACTCATTCAGTACTCTACTAATTAGGTATTCTGATTGAGTGTCTATAATGGGCAAGGACTTACTTCCTTCCTGAATGCACGACTGAGGTCATAAAAACATTCAATCTCTGAATTCGATGGGTTTCATTGCAATGTACTTTTTCATTCCATGCGAATGAAGAAAAAGAAAAAAAAATGAGGGGCGTTAGCTCCACCTGCATACTCTCTGGTTTTCCAAGGCAAAAAACCGCAACCACATAATCCATTCGCTCCAAGAAAACTTCAAACGTCAGGGTTTTGTGTACCACTTCAAGTTGTAATTTATAAAATATATTTAATCGATATATTTGAATTGCTAAGTCTCGTACAACGTTTCTACAAACTGAAATAGCTTCAGAATAGATTGTAAAATTCAAGGAAAGTAGACATGAATAATTATTGCTGATCAGAAATCAATAATAGCAGTGATGAAGAGGTGAACAAGGGCACTTCCGAACTTGCTCTCGAAAAAAGACTTTGAAGGCCGGCATTGTCTCTCAAAATAACATAAATCACGCATTCCAATTACTGTTTACCCTGCAAGTCAATACCCAGCTACTCCTAACAATGCTGCACTGAAAGAAGGAAAAGCAGCATCACTTCTTAACTCAACAATGTCTGATATCATCAAATATATTTGCGTTACGTTTGGATTATTATTAAGGCTCTAAATCCAGAATTTGTCCTTCGCTTTCTGAAGTACACAGTCCACTTAACTCAATTTGGTTACAACTGTAAGCAAGGTCAAATCAAGAATTGGCTTCCTGAAACTATTCACCAATTTGCTTACCAGAATGATTCCCTTCAAACGCAATTAATGATGATACAAGGCCGAAAATGCAGATTAAATTGTTTTAATCTAATTTAGGCTAATTGATGACATAAAATTAATTAACTTTATTCATTTACGCTCTGGATTACCAATCTGGATGGATCGCTTCCGATTGTGATCGCGAGGTCGTTTAACAAGGGACTGCTCGTGTTTCCCTTCTACAATTAACGACCTTAAATACACTCACTTTTATCCTCGATGGTTTCCTTCATCGCGATACGTAAAAGCCTTTAATCGTAGCACTTTTGTAATTCATTTTTTTCTGCTTCTTTTTGTTTTATTATTAAATATAATAGTGATAATAATTGCGGCCTGTTTCGACGGAGAATTTTGCAACGTGCGTTCTCCTGGTGACGTGGCATGGCCACGTGGGCGTTTGGATACAGATGGGGGCCAGGATTTCACCCGTATCCTGAACATTCAATGATACGACCAATGCAATCACTTGCAACCCGGATGTTCCAATTGTTTCTAATATTATTTCATTACAAGCATCAACAATTCGTAGCGAATCTCTCGGTGATGAGCAACTCCTATGATCCTGAGAATTAAATTTTTTGTTTCCTGAAGTCGATATTTTGCGTAATTTGCCTCATTATCGAACGTCTTAGGACGTAAGACTGGGGTGAAGGTTTAGTGCGGTACATATTTTTGAATGAAACACTAGTCGGCCAGTTGTTACCAATGCCTTTTACTTTATCCTAACATTTAATCATGTTCTAACGTTTCGATCATTGACTCGCAATGCAATTTCATGCAAGCAATGTTTGTCCACATTTCCTTTTCATTTTTATTCTTTAGTTTTTCAATGTCTTATGCTAATACCGCAGCTCTTTGTACATTTGTCACCAGAATTTTCATTGTTTTATTGCCATTCAAAATAAAATATACATGTAACTGAACATGATGTAATATTTCCCGGGAAGAGAAACAAAAGAACCATCTTGATTATGTCAATTGATCATCAATTTCGTAATATTGTAATTAATCACAAAAGTTTCACGATATCATCGCGATATCTATCTATGATTCATCATTGATTTTTTTTAAGCATCTGCATTGTTAAATTGTTTCCAGTACAAATCGATTTTTCACGTGGCTCCAAGAGGACCGTGACATTGATGGTCATGAACTCGGGGATTGCACTGGATGTTACCACGTAACTACCTTCTCCCGTTGTGTGTGCACCTTCTTTTTTTTTGTTATGCTTCCTTTCTTTCCAGTGGTTTATATCTCTCGATTAATTGCCCAGGGAATACGTAACGCCTTCAAGTTAACAAATATACGATTCATGAATTCTTCATTGGCGACAGTGTGCTTAAAAAAAGCCCAAGTTCAATGAACGCTACTTTACCTTCATGAGATTCTTTTGATTCCCGCTTTAACAATATTAGCCCCGTTATGTGACATATTTGTGAATTAATTTCTGCTGAATTACAGAGATGGAAATTCCAGATGACTAACATCGTGATAAGCATAATTGATAATTTTATACAAGTAATTACAAGCCTCTCTTTCTCTCCTTTACTCCATCTCAAATGAGATTAAAGATTGCAGAATTATGATCAGTTTTTTCATGTCATCATCGTCATTTCACCTTCGACTTCCTTCTTTCGACAATTCAGTGTTTTCTCTTGGCCTTGAGAAAAACTCAGGCATACGTAGTTTACAGCACGTAACTTCCCTTCCCAATATGACACAAGGAACCAAAATACGTAACTTTCATTTGAATATTCGAATTCACTCGTATTGCTCAGTGTGTGTGTAAGTGAGTAAGTATATTTTCTTCTTTAGAACTTCTCCAAAATCACTTGGCTATGAGACAGCCTAATTATTACACAATACCCATTTTTTTGGGAGGGAAGTGTCTGCCGAAACGTGTCGCGAAACACGTGCGTTTTGAGAGAAGAAGAGTAATGGAAATGCCAAGACATATAAATTTGAAAAGAAAGTGAAGACTCGGAAGCGGATGAACACTTGTGCGACAGGTTAACGATATTTCTGTGGCTTAGCCAGGAGAAGTTCGATTGCGCAATAGAGAGATAAATTAGGGGACGAACGTCGTTTATTTTATTATCTGGGTAGGATTTTTCATAACACAAATGAAAACGGAAATAAAAGTGAAGTAGTTGAATTTCTATATCTTCATCTTTAAAGCCGTTGTGATACATAACGCAACAATTTATATATATATTAGCGGAGGATTTTCTCGAGTGGAGAAAGTGAGTGCCTGTCATCTTAGATTGAGATCAGCTCATGATCCACACTGCATTGAGTAACAAAATCCATTTAGCACTCTCCAAAGATTTACATTATTTTAAGTATTATTTTTTATTCTCTCTCCGTTAATGTTTTTTTTGTTGGTGGCTAAACGGTTTTTCATGTACGTTTTTGGAAGACAAATATAGTAACTACGGAGGCAATTATGCACTCGTAATTACGGAAAGAGTCACGATGATCGTGTGACTGAGGAATATATAAGTTGATTGTCCGACTATTTAGACAATTACCAACTGCAGCCGAGAATTCTGCAATAACGTCTTCGTCCTTCCGTTTGTGTATGAAAGAGAGGAAAATTAAAGGGAAATATCAGAAAAATTAATGATCTTTCATTTCTTTTCAACGGGTCAAGGTTTTATTTATCTTGTCGCTATTCGGATTTTAGATTGTCCATTTTTCGTGCCATGAATTCCAGATTTCTTACACTTTTCGTTGATGGCCTCTGTACCGTTAATATTAGCAGTTATTTTGGAGATTTACATTGTTATGCGACCTCTTAGAAACCTCACGTTTCTGTTATTTTTTTTTCCAAAGCTGAAGAATGTTTTTTGATATTTCGAGATCTTTGCCGAATGGAATCGTTGTGATTTTTTCGATCAACAAGACTATTAAGACAAGCGTGTGATATTGCACTGACCAATGCACATCTCCGAATTATTCTGCATCCTCAATTTCCTCGTTCTCAACAAAAACAGACCTGGGATATTAGTTTTGTCGATGTTTCCTAGGACTTTATTATAATTAAATATGATGGTTCTGAGGGAAAAAAAAATGGCAATGGAATGTCAAAATTAGCAGACTGCCCCATTAATAATTCATATCGAACTGATTTATATTCTGTTACTTCATTCAAATTCCGATTTTTTTGAAGCAACGTGAAAAAAAATTTGTTCCCTCGCACAGCGCTGAACATAACTGGTCTCCATGACACGCGAGGATTATGTAGATCTGTCTTTGTGAGTACTGGATTATCGTACATATCCGGAAGTGTGCGAAGAACTGCATATCTCATTAATTTTTATTATTCTGAAGAATCTCCGCTCGATCTTCAGTAGAATAAAAAACAAAACGAATTAAGAAAAAAAATTATGGACTGTCGTTAATTTTTCTTCAGGGAGAATGCCGGTCACACGCGATGGTTGGAGGCGTGAATGAATGAGGAGTCTATCAAGGCTCTATACCGAGCGTATCAGCATGATAGAGAAGCGCAACGACGAATAAAGGATGCAGTAATTGGTGGATGTTAAACTAATGCCTGTGTCATTGAAACAATCTCACTACTATCACGCGTCTTTATTACCAAAAATATAGAATAGTTCAAATAATGAGACTTTTTTTTGTTCAATTTTTGTATGAAAATGAGATGATTATTTTCAGCATAAAATTTTTGATTGACTCACATATGGAATAATAAATCCACGAGTTGACCTCGTATTAACGCGATGGATGCATCAGGTCTCTCGTTGTATATATCGTTGCGCAATTGTTATACGTATGAGTGTTGCGATCGTTTGAGGTTTTGCAACTGGAGGGTTGTTAGAAACATGTAGAGTGGGTCGATCCTTCGGATTTTCAATTATATTCTTTCAAAGTTGATGCAATGACTTCTTCATAATCTCAAGTATTTGATTACCCCCGCACCCGACTGACATCTGCGCTTGTCTGCTGATCGATAGATTTTTATTTCTTTGGACATGACTTAAATAATATTTTCTTGGACCGCCTAATTTGTCACTTCATTGAATCTTCCCGGAAGTGAATGGTAAGTGTATCGAAAAATTACAATTTGGTCACTCAAGGTAACATGAAACCCCCACGCACGCAATTTACCTGACTAACTTCGGTGATCTCGATCTTCACCGTTCTGTGGGTTTTTCAACAACGATTGTTGATTACTGGATAACTCTTGACGTCTCGAATAATCGCGTTAAGTCTCGCTCAAAATCGAAATGGAGATTCCAATGGTTAAGTTATAAACTTTTCGTGAGAATTAGATTTTTTTTCTCGAATTTGCTACTGAACCCTTGTTACTACTTTCTGCTCTGTTAACCAGAAACTCTTGCAGTGCGTGACGGGCGATTCTTATTTGGTATCTATTTAATTTGCTTGGTTCAATGCTCTATCCAAACATGTGACTTTTCTTGCAAAATCTCCGAATTCGTTGTTTGAGAATGAGAGAATATTATCCAATGACCAGGACGCGATCATTAAATTCAATTCAAGGAAATACAGCACTGAGATAATTGATCTTTCAAATTTATGTAGACTATTGGAAGAGCATCTGCAGATCTACTTATTGAACAGGAAGAGGCAAGAGCCAGCGTGCAATGCGAAAGGCAGTATATAAATCTCTTCATTTTATTGAAGATTAAGAACATTTTTTGCTCCGTCCGTCCGTGAACTGTTGAATTAATTTGTCGAGTTTATTCCCTTTGTTTTGACAATTTGTTTTAACATTTAATTCGAGAGATTTTCCTGATTCCGTAGAAAGATAAAACATGAAGTTCATCATCCTTTGATGGGGATTTTAGATAACCCTTTACTCGCTCCGTTTGAATATAGAGAGATGTTTTTTTCTTGTCAAGATTTGCTTGATCTTAGAGAGACAAAATTTTATTTCAAGCGCCTACGCCCGAGGGGCACGCAAGTCACTCTACCCAAACCCGGAACTTTGAATGCTAATTGTGATTCCTATTATCCTTATTGCTGGCCTTCAGCAAGACTTCTCGCGCCGTTGCCAATTACGAGAAAACTAGACAATTCTATTTTGAAAACCCTTTTGTTCTCTTCTTCATCTTCGATTTGTTAGATAATTTAATTCTCAAGTTATTAGAACTGCACATCATCCATTTCCTGTTACTCATTTCCGATATCCTTCTCATCCCAACAGATCTCGAATTTGCCACACGTGATATTTATTAACAGCAACTGTTGTTCAAACCGTAATAAAAGTCTTCATTATTTGATTTTGTTAATTTATCATTGAGATTTTTTCATTCAGATAAAATTTTACGATCCTGTTTCAGTTTACTTTTTATGTTCATTAGTTTGTTCTTTACTTTCATCTTTTCAATCTACTTCACTCATCGTGTTATTCTTTTTTCTCTCTCGCAAACTCCCTTTTTTTCCTTTAGAATTAAAGTAAAAAGGAAAAAAAATGAATGTAACAAAGCACGTGATTATGACGTTCGTGCGTAAAATGGCCGTGAGTCCGAGGGTCGTGGAATGTACAGCAATGTTCACTTGGTTCTCGGGGGCCTGTTCTCTCAGATTTTGCTGTAACTCTCCCGTCACTTCGAGGATAAACGATCGCAAATGATGCAGGGTGATACAAAGCCACTCGTACACGCGTCGAACATTATTTACGTGCGACCATGCACCACCATTGCAGTATGTATATTTATTTCATCTTTCGGATAATTCAGATATGTATCGAACACTACTCATTCAAGCCAAATAACTGCCTCGCCATCAAAATATTGCATTCCATGTATCAAAATTTACTGCACAACTGAAGGAGTATCGCAGTAATCTGCAGCAATTGATGCAGAAAAAATGCTCAATGGCAACGTGATAAGATCATCTGATTAGATTAATTTGATGAATTGATGTAGGAGTATGCGGAACTGTCCTTCGGATGTGCCCTCTAAATTGTTCAATTTGCAGAAAGATTCTGAAGAATCGAAGCAATTTAATGATACCCCCGAAACGCATTCATCTCCTGGATTGTGTGTTCACGCTTTGAAGGGGCAGTCACATTTTCGAAGGCCGAACAGCTCTCCGGCCCACGAAAAGTCCAGTCTTGTCAGTGATATGTGCACACAGAGAAAAGTGAAAGGCTAGTATTTTTACGAAGTATTAACCACGCCTGTAGAAGCACCCCGACCTAGCATAACCAGTAGGCTGAATCAAATTTTGTGATAAAGACAAGATTCAAAAGAGGGGCTACTCTTGAACAAAAAGTGTCTAGACGTCAAGTAATTTTTTGGAAAACAGCATATACACATTGTGAAGACTGTTATGGCATTCTGGTAACCACAACCCGGAAGAGTCTGCAATATATTCAAGAAGAGAGATCGAAGTCCTTGGAGCTGATGAATGGTTCATGAATTATTTTTTGTAGCTGTTTACTTTTTTTGTGTCTGAAGAGGGATGGTGAAAGAGGAATGACCGTGTGAAAGATTGAAATGACGATAAAGTCAGTATGAGATGAGGGCTTGGGCACGAAAAGGGTGCATCATCGTCCATGAAAATGCCTATTTATTGTAACAAAGAGGGAGCATGAATTTCGAAGGCCTTGAGCCTGAATGAGCACTGTATGGCTGATTCTTGATTCTTTTTGCGCGAGTCATCTTGATCTTTAACTCAGTGGAGACTGGAAAATTGCACTTGTCCTCTTACCAATCACAATTTCATGAGACACTGATCAACACTAAAGGATGCAAGATGATGGCTTTGTGAGGGAAGAGGGGGGGATTATTTGAGTTTTGTTGAAGAGTACGTTGTTAAAGCGCTCCCAGGAATCTTCTCGGAGCGGACCAACAAAGACGCTGTTGTGAACGACCTTGGTAGTGAACCAGTCTCAAGCAGGTCGCCGGACTAATTCTGTCATTTTTGAGTCCCCAATATCTGCAGATTCTCCGTTAAAATTATATGAATATTTTTCAACGATCTTAACCATTCCAAAATGTGCGAATAGGCTTTTTCTATGACGGTGAAACTGGCCTCCCATCCTCCAAATTCTGGAATCCATACTTTTGGTTGGGACTGTACCCAATTAAATTT
>JABSMS010002005.1:0-17166 GCA_018902275.1 Aleiodes sp. PSUC_FEM 10030003
TTATTATTCAGCAAGAAAAAATGGCACTTACGCCCTTTTGATTCTAGGACGACGATATTTTGAATTGGTAAGTTCAATATATCACTAACAATCGGTTGAACTAGGATTTTGAATGTAGATGCAAACATAACAAAATGGCGGCGAAAATAAATGAAAAGAAGGAAAAATGCAGGTTTTTTTACTACTTTTTTCTAACTTAAAAAAGTAAAAAAAAATCCAATTTTTTCAAAATTCCCAATGACTTTGTGAAAATCACGAAAAACCAATATTATTGACGGATAAAATATGAAAAATTCTCTTTACCTCGCAATCTCTGTTGGTGTCTGTCCACCAGAGTCAATGAGACTTGGATTAGCTCCATTGGCGATTAACAGCTCTACCTGAAGGGTCTGACCAGCTCTAGCAGCGACATGAAGTGGTGTAGTTCCTTTTTCTTTGTAAAAATAATTTGGATTGGCACCCTGTGCCAATAATCTCAGTGATGTCTCCAAATTGGCTGTTCTAACACTGCTATGCAATTGTTTACTTAATTCTTCATCGCTACAAAATTCATCTTTACTTGGACGAAGAATAAATGATAATTGTTGATGTTTAGCACGTATAAAATCAGCTTTAATTGGATGAAGTGGATCCTTCGGCTGTGGCTTGCGACGATTTATCTTTGAATTACTTGGATCCATGAGGGAATGCTCCCAAATACTGTTTGCACCATTGTCATTGAGAGTATGTACCATCTGGAAAAAAAATATTTGAGGCTTTCCATAGCGGAATTTGCATGCTAGTGAACTCTTCGAGATATCTCTGATAAACTCATCTAAACCCCATAGTTTTCGACATATTATATAAAATTACTTTTTTTTTTCTGTTATGGAAAATTTCATACAGATAAATGCTTCTAGGCCTCATAATTTTTGAGATATTCGCAAAAAAATAGCAATTAAATTTTTAAACTTTTTTGCTCATTTTGAAAATTTTCTTAAAATTATTCTACAAGTGTCTCGGTCAGAGATGGTTTCAAGAAAATTTGTCAAGAGATCGTTCTCAAAAAATGTTGCCTGATAAACCCTACTAAGCTTATCAGTTTCTGAAATATTTCCAAAATAGTGGAAAAATTACTTTTTTCTTCTACTGAAAATCTTGTCTAAAAAATTTTGCAAATATCTCCAGAATGAGTAGGTTTAACGAAATTCTTCAAAAAACATTTTCTGTCGATAATTCGATTTCTGAACGGAAAGAAAGTCTGTTGACAGATCCCTCTAATAGTTGAAGAGATATCTACGAAAAAGTGTGAGTGAAATTTCTCTGAATTCTTCGCCTCTTAGGAGTTTACTACTCAAATACTTACAGAGAGTAAAAATGTATTCCAAACACCTTTGTGTAATGATTTAATATGTGAGACATGTCGTCCAAGGCTTCTGTGTATACTGCAGCACTCGTCGCATAATAAAATCGCACGGTTCACCGATGCCCATCCTGGCTCTGTCCGAAAAAGTGAAAAAGAGGATGAAAAAATGAACAAGTGAAACATTTTAAAGCATGTGAGCTTAGTTTATGTGACTGAAACGACCAACTTCCTGTCTGGATTTATTTATATACAATTCGTCGGAGCTGGGGACGAGCCCTGAGCTCCCTCATCACCCACAACAAAATTAGTCCGTTTTTTAAAACATTTTCTATAATGAATGAAGAAAACTGAAAACTCAATTTTTTTATTTTTACTGAGAAAAAAATTGCATTATCAAAGAAAATTGAGAGAAATAATTTCATCTGAATTAAGATATATTTTCGGAGTAAACTTACTCCAAAAACATTTTTGTAATTTTTTAAGAAAAATTTAAATAAGCAATAAAGAAATAGTTGAAAATTCCAAAAAATTAATTAGTAGCTATTTTAAAATAAAAAAGTAACAATTTTATTTTAACTTCAGGAATATCTATTCTTTTTCCATAAATCAAAAATCCCAAGATTTTTCCAATTTTGTAAGATGGAAAAAAACTTAGAGATTTAGTTAAGCGTAAAAATAATTTTTCAAAATGAAAAAAAAACTAATTGTTTTACCGAGAGCTCCACAATCAGCGCAAAGATCGGAGGTAGCTTTGTACTTGGGTCTAGCCATAATGTTAAAAATTGAAAATCACCACTTCACTACACACAGTTAACTTAAACTGATTAATTTCCACATTTCAATTATTTTCTTTTTTAAAAAAAATTAAATTTAAAATTCATAAAAATTCATGAATAAACACAAACGCCATTAATTGGAGCTTATTTTAAGTCCAACCCAGGTATTTTTGACAGGTTAATGTATTTGTGTGTGTGAACAAAATGGCGGAGAGGAGACATCCATTTTGCCGCCATCTGTTGGATGCATCCTTTCAAAAGAAAAGCGCCTTGCATGGAGAAAATTTTAACTCGACTAAAATGCTGCACAGAGAGAAATTTCCGTTAATCTATTTTGCTTCTCTCCCTGTCGATAAAATAGTTCAACGGTGTGAATATAACCTTAGAAAAACATAACAACAAATAAGACTTCACACAATTTTCCTTCCGCAATTGAATTATTGGTGAAACAAATAATTAAGTGAAAAAGAGCCTGTTTCAGAGGAGCTAATTTCAATTAGCTAATTTTCTGGTTAAATTGAGTCCAAATTAACTTAAATCTTAAATTATGTCAATACGGCGATGGGAGCCACTATAGTGGAGATAGGGGTAGACCTTGAGGAATAGATTTACAGCCTGGATAATACGAATAAATAGGAGACTAGAGCAACTGAGTTGAAATTGAGAATACTTTGAACAATTTAAGATAATTCCTAATTTCTATTATCGGGATTAGATCCTTTGCAACAGACCCTAAAATCATAGAAATGCCAAAATTGAAGAGAGAAGATAAAGAGGATAAGGAGATTGAAAAGCCAATTGTTGCAAAAACAATTGTTGACGTCCAGAGGTTAAAACTAATGAAATTAATGAAAAATCCAGTTAGTTACAGAATTATAAATGAATGCATAAATAAATATCTCATTGATTTCTCACTAAAATTTCTGATCTAGGATAAACCAATAGTTCTTCCGGAACGTCCAAAGTCAAAGTCAACTCCAACAGTTCCAGAATTCGTTCGCAACGTGATGGGAAGTAGTGCAGGTGCTGGCAGTGGTGAATTTCATGTGTACAGACATCTCCGAAGGAAAGAATATGCTAGACAGAAATTTATTCAAGAAAAAAGTAAAAAAGTAAGTATGAGTAAGAATTTTCTTAAAACTGAAGAATAATTGAAGTTGATGGACTTCGGAAAATTTTATGATTTTTTCGCAAGGCCAAGAAAGAGATACAAAATATAAAAATCTTTAAAAAATTGCTTTTTGCATAACTCGCACATTAGTAACAAATTTTTTGATATTTACGGTGGATTGGATGCCATTGATTACATTTTGAGAATCCATGAACTTTATTGATTTTGAAAAGTAATTTTTTTTTTTCTTTTCACTCAAAAATCAGTTTTTCTAAAATATCTCGGAATCTGAGCTAGATAGAGAAATTTTCATGCCATTTTTTGTGGCTTTGGTTTTCTTCTACAAGAATTTTCCCCTAGAAATATTCAAAAAAAAACCTGACAAACTCTTACAATCTCTCCTATTCCCAAATGAAAATAGCAAAAAATACTAAAAAAATTAATTTACATCATAGGAACTTCTCGACGAAGAGTATCAGAAAAAAATCGAGGAGAACAAACAGAAAGCAGATGAATTGACAGCAAAGAAGAGAGCAAAAAGATTGAAGAAGAAACAACGACTGAATCAGAGTAAAAAGTTGAAAAAAAATAACAAAGAAGTCGAAATCAAAGGAGATAACTCAAATGATGAGGATGAAGAAAGTGAAGACGAGTCTTCGAAGCAAGAAGATAACAATGAGGAAAGCGCTGTAGAAACTTCAGCACAATCCTATGATTCCCCAGAAAGCTCAGAGTCTCTACTAAAACAAGTAGAAAAAAATATTGAAAATAGTTGAAAAAAAATGAAGAAAAGTTGATATTAATATTCAATAAAAAAATTTTATTCTCAAATAAATTTTATAAAAAGTCGTTAAAAAAATTGATCAGAACAATACAGTATTTTTCAGTTCATCGTAAAAATGTCGACGACTAAATAAATTAGCGAGAATGTCGGCAATGAATCTATCATTTGAATCCAATGACATTGTTTGGGAATAATTTTTCAATATAAGTTTAGCCCTAATAAAATCATCTGATTTTTCTGGCAGCACTTTCTCTTGAAAACTCGTCATGTGTACTTCCATATCGGCAATATGATCCTTGATATCCGGCCAGAGTACTTGAAGATCACTGGGATCAGTTCTTGCTGCTACATGGCCAAGTGTTAAGCATAATTGTTCAACTAAACTGTCACGATGAGCGTATTCAACAAAATTTGGTACGTGTTGTGCATTATCGAGTGCTAAAACTATAGTTTTCCATAGGAATGGCACGTATTTTCCATAGCATTTGCAGGAAGCCAAGGCCCACGCTGCATTCGTCCTTACCTGTCGTAATAAAATTTTCATTAATTAATTTTTATTTAAAAAATTTGTATCGTTATTCATGTCGTTAACAATCCCACACCTGAGAGAAAAAGACGAAAATTTATCGGAGCTGTTTTTGTGAAGGATAATAAGGACAACCTAAAAACATTCTACAGAAATTTCCCTAAATCTCCATTATTTTTCGAGTTACTCTAGAAAAGCTATTCTCAATTACCTTAAAATTAGAACTGTGACAGATTAAATCGCACAGCGGTGGAATAACTTCATCCCTCCAATTCTGCGGGAAAAACCCATCAGGGCTGTAGCTAATTGCAAAACCGAGAGCTCTGCAAGCATTCCATCGAACCTTCATATCATTGCCACAAGTTGCCGAAGAAACGAGAACCTTGAGAGCAAGCGAGACATCCCCAAGGATTTTTTTCCCTTGCGAGAGGTAAAGAACATTGCCAACGGCTCTCAGAGCATTGCACTTGACTTTATTATTATCCTCAGCACCTTTAACACTATATTTATAAAGATTCGGCAGGATTATCTCCAATGGAAGAAGTTCAATTTCGTCATTCTTCTCCTGGTTAATGAGGCAATCAGTGAGATTAGCAAGTGCCCATGTGGCTTTGATCCTCACCCCAAGATTCTCGTCCTCCATTAATCTGCAAACAACGTCGGCAAGATCCTCAACAAAGCCTGTGTCCTCCTCAAGTGACGCGAGATTTATCAACATCCCTAAAGACCGCAAACCCGCGGCTCTAACGGCTGATTCTTCGTCTCTGCACGCACCAAAGAGCGTCGTCTTAATTATAATACTTTTATCATTAGACAATTGTGTAAAAACACTGTTGCTAATTGTACCGAAACAATCGCAAGCAACTTCCCTCAATATTGTTTCCGAACTCTGCGAAACAGCGGCAATTGATGAGAAAACGGTGTTCCAAAAATTCATCAAAAAATCATCGCCAGAAGTCAACGATAATTTCGAACTCATAGTCTCAATAACTCTGCAAGCGTGAAGAGCAACCTGACGATCATCCTCCGCAGTTGCCTCAACCAGGTGTCTCGTGATAACTCCAGTCTCTTCGCACTTGCTAAATTCCTCATTTCTGCTAATTAACGCACCCAACAATTTGAACGACTGCAGTCTAACCGGAACGTTGATTTTCCTATCGGAAATATTGTTCAGACAGATGTCCACCAAGAATGTACCTTCGATATTTCCACAAGTTTCAAATTCAAAATTATCGAAATCAGGCTCAACTTCCTCAAATTTTTTCAGCTTCTTAAATAAATTCGTTTCGCTCGATTTCTTGAACAATATCAGAGAAACTTCTGGTGTCATTGTCTCGATATTGGCGAATGCCTCGAAGACAGATAGTGCAACTACGCGAATCGTTGGATCTTTGTGCAGCAAGAAATGTTTGCAGTGTCTCGCTAATTTCGTCGCGAGTCCCTTCAGTTTGTTGTACGGAGTTACTTGGATTAAAGCGGCAGAGCACTTGAGAGCTTGCGTTATGACTGCAACGTTCCTCTCGGAGCTGAGGAAAAGTGCGAGAAGCAGATGAATCTCCTTGATCATTGCCGCGACCGTTCCAAAAATCGTTACAAACGAAGAATGCTCGGATTCGTCGGCATGAATTAGGAACATCCGCGCGTCTATTATCGCATCGGTGAGTAAATGAAGCGCATTTTGCCGCACTGTCGACAGCGGCTCATTCAGGATTAAACGCAAGAGTACACGCGACTTTGCCTCCGAATTTGTAATAATCTGCGGCCAATAACCGAACATATCTCTGCTCGAGATTCCGTTCATAATCTCCCGCAACAGCTTCAATGATTCCACTCTTATGCCACCGTCAGATTTACGCTGTGACGTTTCGTAATCCGACGTTTCTGAGTCACTTGACTTAGCGCCAAATTTTACCTCTTGATTCTTCTCCGATTTCTTGTTCTTCTTGACCTTTGACTTCGTCATTTGCCGAGAATTTCTGCCTTTCGGTGGAACGTGAAAACGTTCCGGTAGATTCATCACTGCCGGACGCAGTTGTTCCGGTTTTATCGGCGAAAAACCGGGAATCCCGTGAAACAAGTAGACTTGAACGATTCCCAACGTTTCGCCGATTATTTCTGGGGATTTTTCCGGGGATTCGGTTATTAACGTTGTCAAAATTTTTAAGGACGTGCGGATTATCCTTCCTTGTTGGACCGAAGTGTTTTCAGCGGAGGGTGGAGAACTCAGGACCTTCATTATCAGTTCTTTAATTTTTCTGGCGTACTTTTGGGGAAAAGTGCCGTTTGCAGCTCCTTTTACATCCAAAAGTGCCTCCAAACAGTTGACCGTTAAATTCGTTATTTCTGGTGAATTTATTGCGATTAATTTTGTGAATAATTCATGCTCACCAATGACTACCTCAAAGTCTTGAGTACAAGCGTCGAACGATGAAGCTTCAATGATATTTTTCAATGAAATTAATGCGAAACTTTTAATTTCAACTTCCGAAAATTCTAAAACTTGAAAAATCCATTTTTTACATGTTAATAATGTTCTTCCGGTTATTTTAACACACAATTTAGTAATATTCGTCAAAAATTTACAATAATTTTTCACCAATTCAGTCTCCCATACTTGTATATTAGTGCACAAACGATTAATCAGTAACATAACACCGTTATTATCAATTGTTAATAATGCTTGATAATTTAAATCATTCAATTCTTGGAGATAAGTGTTTATTGTTTCTTTGTCATTGATGCGGTGATGCGTGTGACACGATAATTTTTTTATTGTCGTTGAAAATTTTGAGTTAAAATTATCCAATAATAACTGAGATTCCATTATGTCAAATGTTCAAGAATAAAATTTGGAGAATTGGAAGGTAAATAGAATTTGAATTAAATTTTAACGACGACTGATTGAAAAATTTCTATTCCGACACACTGTGATGATGTCATTGTTACTAATGAACTGGCCAAAAATTTCAACTTTCTCTGAATTTTCATGTGACTACAAGGCCTTAAGGTCAGTTGGCTGACATATAAACAGTCGGTAATGTAGATGAAGATACGAGAGAAATCGGTTTTCGGATTCTTTTTGAAATTGAATGTGGAGGGAGAGCGAGGCAAAGTGGCGCTCCATTAATAAATCCAAAAAATAATGGAGAAATGGTGTTTTTGGAAGAATTGGAGTATCCTTAAAAATTGGCTTTGTACAATCGAGGAATATTCAATCTAATTTTTTACTATATTTCTGTTTCAATAAAATTACGCAAAAAAATTGAATAATTAATTTTTTAAGTAATTCAAGAAGACGAAATTTTGAGGAAAAAATCTCAAGAATATGAAACATTGGGAAGAATCGAAAATTCGTTATTTCTCAAAGAATTTGGAGAATTATTTGAGAAAAAAATGCTTGATGTCTTCAAAAACTCATTTATTTATTTCAAGAATTTTCATTTTTCCAAATTTTTAAAAAATTTAGTTGTTTATTAAGGGGACTCCATTTTGAAAATTTCCATTAAGGGTCAATTCTGGCTGGATTATAAAAAAGACCGGATGAAACTGTTGCGCCTTTACTCTCGCCGTTCATGAAAACACAGTCAATAAATTTTGACAGCCAAAAAGTCTACATCCTAACCCCTCTTTCTGCAATTCATAGTATTTTTCCAATCTACTCTAAGTACAAAATTAACTAAGCCCCAATGTATTCAAATCTGCATTTATTATAAACAAAAGAGCTGTGATAATCACCGGAAAATGGTTTGTAATTTCCCAAAAGTGAATTCTCAACACATTAAAGCCTAACTCAATAAATATCCATCAACAACTTTCTCTTCTCAAAAAACCAAATTTCTGATTTATTTCCCCATTCAGGACGATGCCGCAGCACTTCAGAGACTTGAGCAATTAATGACCGAATTTTTTTCAACAAACACAACAAATGAACGTATACGAACAATTGAAATTAGTTTAAATGAATTCACATCGCAAGTTAATTCGTGGAGGCCGTGTTTACATTTTTTATCATCCACAAGTAATCATTATGTCTCAATGTTTGCATTATCAACATTAGAAACAACAATTGTCAGACGTTGGCCAATATTACAATGGGAGGATCGTGCATTAATAAGATCAACGCTTTACACATTGTCATTGGAGTACGGTGTTGCACAATTTGTTCGAAATAAAATTGTTAAACTCGTTGTTGACATTGCTAAACATGATTGGCCGCATTTCTATCCAGATTTTTTTACAAACATACTACAATTACTTGGACACAAGCAAACAAGATTACTTGGCTTAATTTATTTGAGAACAGCGTCCGAAGAATTAGCAACGCCACGTGAAGATTTACCAATTCAACGTAAGACTGAATTAATTAGATTATTGAGTGGCCAAGTTACTGGTACACTTGATATTTTGACTGGACTGTTGACTGAAGGAATGAAGCAGCAAAAACGTTCTGGAACTGTAACTCCACCTCCATCACCAACTGCCGGACAAAATTTAACGACACAACGTACATTGCTTGATGTCGATGGTTTATCAATTGGTAGCAGTGATATTTGCATTGCTATACTTGAAGTACTTGCGCATTTATTCAGTTGGATTGTACCAAGTGAGCATGTTACGGGTAATTTACTTGATGCAATATTTTCATGCGCTAGATACTATGATTCCATGAATGGAAGACAGATTGATATGGTTGTACAAGCAATGACTACGATTAATGAATTACTTTATCGTCCGTGCTCACAAAATAGCGCTGAGGGACTCTTGCTGAGGATATTTGACAATGGTGTTGGACTTTTTCAGGTATTTTTTTACATATTTTGGGAAAACTTAAGGGAAAGTCGATGTTTGAGTTGAAAATTCGTCTTTGGCGAATTCTTCTCTGAATTTATGGGAGATAGAGGAATTTTTGTAGAATCTTTCTGTAGCTCTGACTTTTTTGAAGAATAAGGTTCCTATTAAAATTACCCTATCTCTCATAGATTCCGAGAAATTCAATGAAAACCCATAATATATTTGTAGAATAATTTCTTGTTCCTTTTTTTATCGGTTTCTACCGAATATCTCGGAATCTATGGAAGTTAAGATTTTTTCGTAAGGACCTTTTTTGTAGCTCCACTTTTCCTCTAGAAAGTTCTTCCACCAAATTTTATCTAGCTTCCACAGGATTCCAGATATTCACGGAAAACCGAAGATTATTCGTAACTGAAACGAATTTTACGATTTTCCATTCTCCAATGGTTTTTACGGAATATCTCGGATTTTTTTGTGACGAACCTCTTTTGTAGCTCTATTCTTCCTCTGCAAAAAAATATCACCATCAAAATTTCTCTATCATCATTTCTCATGATGATATTTTTTTTAGCTAACTCTTTATTTACAATGAACCTTCCCATGCAAATTGCACTATCTCCGATAAATTCCGAGATATTCGGAAAAAACTTCGCCCGAATCTTCAAAATCTCTATTTCATCATTTTTTCTTTTGTACCAGGTAATCGAAAGTCTCGACACCGTCGACGAGAACTACTTAGAGAAGACAACGGAATTCCTACAGCTCTTCGTAACCAATCACCTGAAGCGCGTTGAGTCCTGTCCAAAATTCCCCGTACCAACGTTCCTAGAAGTTCTCTACCACCACACCTTCCAACAGAATTCATCAATTTCTGGTTACCTTCGTTGCCTGGAAGTGTGGGGAGTTCTGCTGGAGTCAACACAGTCACGTTATTCAACTGTTGCAATAGCATTCGCTGAAAGGGTGATAAACCGCATGTCCTTCAAGCTAGAGGCGCGTAATCTTAAAGATTTGGACACTGAGACACTTGATGACAACGAGGAAACCGAGTGGCAACATTTTTTACGCTGCAACATCGAGTGCTTGGCAAAAGTTGCTGAAACCTCACCGCTACCTGTTTTCAATACACTCTACACATCATGGCGAACTGATTTGGAAGTTTACGGTGAATTAGGCGCGGCGCTGTCACGTGGCCAGGTGACAATTCTTTCAGAATCCGATGCAACCACTGTTCACGCGCATCTTCGTGATTTAGCATCGACAACTCAAGCATTGGCGCGACTCTACTCGCTTTTTATTGGTCCAGCTGAGAGTTCACATTCTCACGTTGAAGAATTGATAAATCAGACCCTCGATGCCTGTTGCTTCGCTCAGAATCATCAACTATACCACCCGCCTCTCCAGCCTCCAATGATCGTCGTTGACTTGATCGAAGTTCACTCGCAATTTTTGGCATCGCTACAGGCCTGGTGTCACTGGATAGCCAAACAGCCAGAAAAACCCCGTGAAACATTGACCCAGCGCTTGATTCGCTCCTGCATCTGGGCGCTCTCACCTTCCAGACCACCTGACCACATCCCCGCCAGTTTAATTCACTCAGCCGCACATTTACTCCAGAGCATCACCGCAATTCTCCGCCCAAATCTGTGGGATTCCCATGAATTCCTCGAGCTAATAAATATCAGTCCATCATCAATAAGGCCAGACACTCTGAAGGTCCTGAGAAGAGCAGTCATCAACGGAATCATCATACCGGGCGATGCTTCTGTGCGCCAGCGCCTGATGTCTTCTATGATATCAACACTGGCATCGTCCCTTGGTGCTCTCGGTCAGCCGATTTCCTCGGAGATGAGCGTAAGCTCATCAGCAAATTCACTGAAGCAGTTAGTCGAGGACTGTTCATCATCTTCAACTAGCATCAAGAGCCTCCTCCATGAGTGCCTCCTGCAGACAATTACTCGGGTGCTAGAGCTGTTGCCACATTTAGTTAGATCTCCAACTGCCTGTGAAGCTCTTATGAATTTTCTTCACGCTGTCTTTCACGTACTTCAGCAGCAATTGGGCCCGGAGTTCATTCAACGGGCTGTTCAAGGAATGCTGCACATTTATAGCGTAGAACACATAAATTCTGGACCAGCGCTCGATCATTTGCTAGAAATTCTGATACTCGTTGTTGCAGCACCGAGTTCAGGATTCAAAGCATTCGTACCAGCAATTACTGGACTTTGTCTTGGACAAGTTTGGCCAGCTGTTAGCGGTGAATTGAGTGGACACCCTGATACTACGCTAGTGTTGCTGAGACTATTTCATGCGATATTGATGCACAGGTGGCAGTATTTTTATGGTGCCAATGTACTGAGAAGCTTTGGACACGGTGAAGAGGTTGTTGAGCATAAAGATGAACTGGTGGCTATTCTCGAAGCGTTTGGACAAGCTCTGTTACAACCAGATGTTAATATATTCAGGCAGAGCTTGCAGAGCCTTGAGGCACTTAATTCAAGGTGGAGATTGTATCAGAAAGAAGTTTTTAAGAGTCATTTATTGGAGAGATTCTTGATGGCCCTTTTTACTGTTTTAATTCAGAGATCTCATAATCTACTTGCCGACGAGATCGCTATTGCTATACATAATTTAGCTAGTGTTGATATTGCATGGTTCTTCAGTCACTTTTTACCAACGTTCTTGGGAGGATGCGAGGGAGTCGATGATGTTCAGAGAGCAACGCTGATGGAGAACTTCGATAAATCGACTGTTAGTATTCTAGTTTTTTGGAAAAATTTTGTAGTTCGGACTTTTCCCTACAACAAGGGTTTCTATCAAAATTCTCCTAACTCTGTTAGATTTCGGGATTTTCTTGGAAAAGTGATCGCTACTGGAATTACAAATGATTAATTTCATTTTGTAATCAGCTTGCGCAGAATATCTTGAAATCTTTGGAAGATAGAGGAACTTTTGTAGAGACTTTTTTTTGTGAGTGCCTTTTTGTAGCTCTGATTTATTTACAAAAAGAGTCGAGAAAAATTTTTCTATCTGCCATAGATTCCGGCTTATTCAAAAATTCCCTACTGAATTGATCTCAAACTAATTCCCTTTATTTTGAAAATACTTTCAGGATCAGCCGACGCTAACGAGATCAGTACTTCGACTCGTGTCCGACCTTCGGTGCTATCAGATGTGCAGGCCTGTGTAAATAAATTTCCCCGAAACAAATAAACAAATCCTGACTCATCCGGATCAGCGTAAATGACGGCGCTATATGAATTGAAAATAAATGAATTGAGTGAAATTGGTAATTCGTCAGTCACTGCCGACAAATCATATATAATTTTTTGTTAATTATTACCAAATTTTCATTTTCTTTTTTATTAAAATGAAGAAAAAAATGTTGATAACATTAAACATGAAACAATGTGTTGATTCATTTGTAATTGTAGTTTATTTTTACTCTTACTTTTTGCTTCAAGATCAGTAATCACAGAGAAGAACTGATAAAAATTTTCCCCTCAGTAGATAACGAGTGCCACGAAGATAACCCGAGCATTTTTAAGCATCATCAAAATAGAAAATATATGTTTTTTTGCTCAGTTCGTTGGTATTCATAATGTCGGGTCAATTATTTACATCCATTGTTAAAAAGTGTAATCAAATTAATAGAACCTTAGTGACTGATTCGAAGTACAGTTTTTTAAGACAATTAGGATTGAATCCGGAAAATCCGGGATTATTTGATGGCAGATGGGGTGGTTCGGGTCAGGTAATTAGTGTTGAGATTAATTAAATTAAAGAGTGAAGTTGCAAAACGAGAAACGTCGATTCGACTCTATCATCGGTTTTCGGGAAATATCTTGGAATCTATGGGAGGTGAAAACATTTTTATATTTTCCAGTTAATCGAATCAATCTCTCCAGCATCCGGCAAAGTAATAGCAAAAATCCGTGAATCAACACCGCAGGAGGCGAGTAATGCTATAACAGAAGCCAAAAAGGCATGGCCACTCTGGTCATCTCTGCCAGCACCAGACAGAGGTGAAATTGTCCGTCAAATTGGTGATGAATTGCGTAAAAATCTACGGCCATTGGGCCAATTGATATCACTTGAAATGGGAAAAATACTTGCTGAGGGTATTGGTGAAGTACAGGAGTACATTGATGTGTGTGATTATGCTGTTGGATTATCAAGAATGTTACCAGGAAGTATTTTTCCATCGGAACGAAAGGATCATGCACTGTTGGAGAAGTGGAATCCCATTGGTGTTATTGGAGTTATTTCTGCATTTAATTTTCCAGTTGCTGTAAGTTTATTTAATCAATTGAATTCAATTGAAATTATTTAATTGACCGATTGGAAATTATTTCAACAGGTTTATGGATGGAACAGTGCTATTGCAATGGTCTGTGGCGATGCTGTTGTCTGGAAAGGATCAACGACTACTCCGTTGATTTCTATAGCTACTACGAAGATTATTGCCAATGTCCTTGAACGCAATGGCATTCCTGGATCTGTAGCATCGCTGGTCACCGGCGGAGCTGATGTCGGGGAGGTTTTAGTCAATGATAAACGGTAGATCATTGATTTATTCCATTATACGATTGCACAGATGCATTCCGCACTTTTTGATCGAGTATCGATTTGTTGTTAAATTATCATTTTTCTGCAGTCTACCACTCATCAGCTTCACTGGTAGCACAAAGGTTGGCCGAGAAGTTGCACTGAAAGTTCAGGAACGTTTTGGGAAGTCACTCCTTGAGCTTGGAGGGAACAATGCACTGATAGGTAATAGAAAGTTTAATTCTGAAGATCTGAATATTTCATCAGTTTTCATATAATATCTCAGTATCGATGGGAGTTGGAGAAATTTCTCTAATAACCTTTCCTTGAATTCCACAAAATTCCGTCCATAAAATTTTCTCCATCTCCTATAGATTAGGAGATATATCAAAAAAATTGATCAACAAAATTGACTGATCTCATTGAACAACAATTTCCATGCATAGATCTTGATCCAATAATTTTAATCAGTTGCCAGTGATGCCGATCTTGAGATGGCAGTCAGAGCAGCGGTCTTCTCCTGCGTTGGAACTGCTGGTCAGAGGTGTACAACAACGAGGAGATTGATTCTCCACTCAAAAATCAAGAATGAATTTATTGGGAGACTCAAAGTTGCTTTCAAAAGCATTCTCTTGCGAATTGGAGATCCACTAGAGGACAATACATTGTATGGACCACTGCACAATCAGCTGGCTGTGGAAAATTACAAAGTATGAAAGAGAGAAACCATTCAGAATTGATGGACAATAACTAAAATGTGAATTGATGAAAAAAGAAATGATGGCTTTATTGTTTTTTTGATTTTATTCTCTTTGTAGAAGAGAATCCGAGCTGTCGGAAAGAGTTCTGAAAAAAATTTCTCTATTTTTCTTAACTTTCGAGATATTGCACAAAAGGGTACAAAATAGCATCCAATCATTTTTATTTATTATTTCACTGCTTAATTTATATTCTCCCAGGCAGCTGTGGCCAAAGCTGTGACTTCGGGTGGTATAATCGAGTTCGGCGGCAAGCAAATTGATCGTCCAGGCTTCTACGTTGAACCAACAATCATTTCTGGCCTCCAGAATGACGCCGAAATTGTCCAGACTGAGACATTTGCTCCAATTGTTTACATTCTGGAGACGAATACAATTGAAGATGCTATTGCACAGAATAATAATGTTGAACAGGGTCTCAGCAGTTCAATCTTCACGAAGAGTCTCTCTAATGTCTTTCAGGTAAATTATTTGCGCCTTTTCAAACTCCCTTAAATTTCCCTATATTTCAAAAATCGTTCAAACACATTTTTAGATTAAAATCAATAGGAAATAGTTTATAAAAAAAAGGAAAAGACAGGAAAAAAAGATCTTTAAACTCAATTTACTTTAGAAAATGATAACAAGCTTTTAAAAAACAAATTGAACGAAAGTGATGATTATTATTATTTTTTCATAGTGGATTGGTCCACATGGCTCTGATTGTGGAATTGTTAACGTTAATATTGGGACGAGTGGTGCAGAGATTGGCGGCGCATTTGGTGGTGAAAAAGCAACTGGTGGAGGTCGTGAGAGTGGCAGTGATGCATGGAAACAGTACATGAGAAGATCAACAGTAACAATTAATTATGGAAACGAGCTTCCCTTAGCGCAGGGTATTAAATTTGAGTGAAAAATCGTTGGAAAATTATGTTTAAAAAATTATATGAATATGTCGATCAACAGAGACTGAAGAATAGTTAAAAAATAAAAAATGAATTTTTGCATTATAAAATATCTATATTTACAATATTTGAAGTTTTAACTCTGACATTAAATGCAAAATAAATGTTCCTAGTTTTAAATGTCGAGGGAAAATCTGATGAAATCAACTTGAATGTCAACTGAGGCTTTCTTATGGAATTTGTAAGT
Organism: Aleiodes sp. PSUC_FEM 10030003; assembly: GCA_018902275.1. Taxonomy (NCBI): domain Eukaryota; kingdom Metazoa; phylum Arthropoda; class Insecta; order Hymenoptera; family Braconidae; genus Aleiodes; species Aleiodes sp. PSUC_FEM 10030003. The sequence goes on from JABSMS010002005.1 coordinate 15,771, forward strand.
TTGAGGAAGATCATAACGTAGCTCAGCGATGACAGTGCCCTTTGCACCGAGCTGTTCTCCTTTTTTTAGTACGTGATAACGCGTTGATGTTTTGTGAAGTGAATAAACGGTTTTTCTGGATAATTTGGTGGCTATTTCGAGGAATTTCATATCGATTCCTGTGTTATGCTTTGTGCCGAATGGTGGATTCATTATCACAGTATCGAAGACTTTCTCGAACCTTCCTGTAACAATTTTAAAGTGGATGGTGAATTGAATTGAACAATAGATTAGTGGATTATTTGAATGAATCTCGATCATATCAGTTTTTTCATGCAATTATTTTTCATGCAATGTCTCGGAAACAAAGTGAGATAGAGGAAATTTGATAAGGACCTTTTTTGTAGCTCTCATTTACTGTTATAAAAAAGGTGTTACCAAACATTCTTTTCTATTGCACAAGATTGACCTTGAATCAAACTTCTTTTATCTTTTACCTGGCAAAAATTGTAAAACGTCACACTGCACGGCCTCAACGTAGAGTTCAATGTCCTCGCAGTTTCTTGTAAGTATCTCCACCGCATCAGGATCAATCTCAAATCCCACAACATAACTGGCATCTAACATTCTTGCTCCGAGCGACAAAATTCCGCAGCCACTTCCTAAATCAGCCACAGCTTTACCTTCAATATCATCGAATTGTGTCTGAGCCGTGTACAAAAGATGAGCACCAATGTGAGCGCTAGTTGGATACTGCTCTAGTAATATCTTTGGTCTTTCAAAAACCTCCAGTTGCTGGAGATACTGCTCCAACTCTTTCATCCTAACACAAGCCATTTTTCTGTCGAGAAAACCAGTTTTTCTTAGTTTAATGCTACTTAGCATCAAATCTGGGAAGAACTGGAAGAATTAAATTTCCGAATGAGGAATCTTGGGTGACGAAGAAACCGAAGGACTGTGCGTGAGCACTGTTTAGTGCATTGCGTTGAGCTGCAGTCATTGATCCATCTGGTAACGATGTTAACTGAATGAAATTGAAAAATTGAGCTTTATTGAAAATATTCATAGTTCAGTTTTCATAGAATATTTCAGGATGAAAAAAAAATCGGGAAATCTTCTTGTATATTTTTTTTTGTAGAAGATAATCGAACCTAAAAAAAGTTCTCATGAAAATTTCTCCCGATTCTAAAATATTCCCCACAAATGAAAGCAAATTAAAATTATTTTTTTTCGTTGAAATTTTGAAAAAAAGTGGTTTTTAGAGACGCGTGCCTAAAAAGTTACGTTTTCGCACAGCGTTATGAAAATAATTTTCCACATATCGTCGTCCTAGAATCAAAAGGGCGTAAGTGCCATTTTTTCTTGCTGAGTGATAAAAGGGCGTAAGTGAGTATTCTCATGAAAAAATGAATGTACA
>JABSMS010002016.1:0-17162 GCA_018902275.1 Aleiodes sp. PSUC_FEM 10030003
CATGTATGAATGTGCTAATTCAGCAAACTCGGTCAGAATTCACATAAAAATATTTGAATGATAGAATCAATGTGAAACACACAGAACTCGATGAATTATGTCGGAAATAGTGGAAAATATAGAATTTCCGATGACCCTAGAAAGAGCTCACGTAAAATGAAGCTTGCCCCGAATAGGGATTCGTCGATTCGAGCAGTATGGTCCGAGTCCGATGCTATTATTGAAAATAGTACTATCTCTGATCGTCGGCAACCCAACATTACTCCAATTTAGGGCTGAACCCTGACTCACCAATGATCAGGGAGCCATCACCGAAGTTAGTCGAAAATGGGCTCGCCAAATATTCATATGGCATCCGGTACTTACTGGCACTGGAGGATCCGTACTCGTAAATTCGAATTTTTTCAATGGAAATTCAATTCTTGCTCATAGGAGAAATGTTAGGCTGAGGTTTTCATCTCTCCGAACTCATTTAGATGGGCATCTAAGATGGGTGACTAGGTTCACTCTGAAATCGGAGATGAACTATAAAAAAATCCATTGAATGATCAGATTCGATCGAAAGATTGTACGAGTGCGTTTATTTGGATAATGTGCGACGAGAGATTTTTCGAAAATTCTTTAAAGGTTGAAAATTTTTATCGTTCCACTTTTCAATGGAATCGAATTTCAAAATTAGTCCCATATCACTAGCGTGGATGAAAAATTTCGAATGATTGCCCAAAAAATTTCGAAAAAATCTCTCGTCAACCATTCTTCTTTACGTTAAATATATTTGAGTATCACAATGAAAGAAATGAATGGTACGAATTACAGAACATTCGATGTTTTTTACCGAGATTCTCGGTACAGCTGCCCGTATTTTCACTCAATGTAATTGATACAAATAACTAAAGATTCTAGGAAATAAAAGGATCTGACTAAATGTTCCCCCTATTCTGATTAGTAAAATTACTCTATTCTGAATATTACTGAGCATCCCAGTAATATTTCTATTTTTAACAGTACTTTTTTTTCCCTTCATTTCTTCCGTACATGATAGACCGATGAATATCGAAAAAATGTATAGAATAATTTAACATCTTTCCAAGTTCTCTCCCATTTCTAACAGATTGATAAATGCTTCTTCCCCAATTTGACAAATATTGATGTTTGATATTTACTTAAAAAATTGCATGATCAATTCCTTCAAAAGTCACAGAACTGAATTCTCCATTTTTTCGATATCATCATCGTAACATTAGACTTAAAAATTAAGAAGATCGCTACTTTAAGAGATATCGGGTGATTGTTGCATTGTTTTTTAAAATTTTCTGAAAGACATGAACTCTTTCGTAATTTGGGGGGTCAATAATGCACGCTCATCATCGTTTGAATGTAGTTGGGGTGGTGTCGCAGGTCTGGAACGTGTAGCGGAAGAGTTGATGGGCCGTAGGAGATGGAAGCAATACCAGGACACCCTGTACAGCAGCACTCGGAGCGAATCAGCAAGCCAGCCGCATCACCGGCTTTATCCGGCCCTATCGACTGCATGCAGCAATCTAGCTGCTGGGAATGTCAGCCAGATCGGGTCACAACACCATCGTCAGGCATCAACGGGCACATTACAGCAGCCATCAACAACTCCACCAATTTCGGCGACAGTAATAACAACGACTGGACAAGAACAAACGTTATTGAAACAAAAGGAATTAACAAATCACAAGGGGAACAACGAGATTTCTTGTCGTATAAGGCCCGAGGATATAAAATTAGAAATAGAGGCTGCACAGGAAGTAAACAGTGGTACACGCTCAGAGTTACTGCAGCACGGGGAGGTCGACCCTTTAACAAGGATACAGAGTATCAAAAACGAGAACGGGGAAGAAGAAGATTTCAACGAGAAAAACAACGCGAACGAGCCACAAGAGAGTGCAGAAAAGAGGCTAAAATTGGACGATTCATTGAGGAGCTCGGTCAGCCCACTGAGGGAAAACGAACGGTCTCCCTCGAGAGATTCGCGGGCGAACGAGGGGACCGATACGGGAGGGACCAAGGTATGTACCTTTTTATTATGAAATTTAGGGGATATTTCGAGGGTCTATGCAGAAGATCGTAGAAGATGAAATGTCGTTAGAATGTTGGAAAAACATTGGAATTTCGGGGACAATCTGATAGGAATTTTCATGAGAGTGACGGTTAATTTGTTTTGATGGGAAGGTGGTTATGAAATTTCAAATTTTAGGTCGAATTCATGAGAATCCATGGGACTCAAGTAGAATTGAAAGCAGGAATGTAATCACTTATGTGAATATTCAAATGAACTGGATATTGAGAACCAAAATTTCTTATTTTCCTCTGAATTTTCCGTGATTTAAGAGAATTTTCACGGAATAATTCAACTGAACTTTATAAGTTTCATTGATTTTCTGATGGAATTATTTGACAATCAATGGAAAACTTGAATTTTCAATAATGCGATTCTCTGAATTTTCAGTCGAAATGTGACTTGCTTGAAATTTGCGGTATTTGACTCGCGGAATTCAGCCAATTTTTTTCACAGTGCAGAACGATAAAATGATCATTATTATTGTGAATTTTTTTTCAGAATCTAAAAATTAGAAATAATTTGTTAATTGACTTTAGTATTATGAATTTCTCGCGATTATTCCTATTTCAGAGTGACACCTCATCATCCAGATAATTCGAATAATTTAGTTTCATATCGTTTATATCGTCGCCTTAGAGTCAAAGGGGCGTAAGTGCCAATTTTTCAAAAATTTACCATTGAACCCACATCCATTTTTCCACAAGAATAATGAGTTCCGCCTTTTTATTATTCAACCAAAAAATGTCACTTACGCCCTTTCGATTCTACAGTGATTATATGACGAATCGTCACAAAGAATATTATTCTTCTAAAATCATAAAATTCTTACTGTGATTCATTAAACCTGCACTTTTTTCGAATTTCCTTCAAAGTGGAGGTACGACCTTCTGCTTTTAGACTCTCAATATGTTCGCACTAAATTCAGATAATTTTTCTTCGATGCAACAGAAGAAATATTCTTCGGTTATCGGAAAATATTTTTCAGTGGTAGCCTTATTTGCAATTTAATTTCGATCCAGAATGGAGTAATTCTATTCGATGAAAATACTCAGATTTTCGATGCTCAGCAATACTAGAAAAATTTTCCGGTCTTAGTCATTACTCTTTGTGGTTGAATTCCAATAATTAATTTCTTAATACTCGAGTCGCTGCATTAGTAATTCAGTTCTCAGGAATAAATCACGTGTGAAATCATCTCTAGTTACGAAAAAAATTACACTTAATAGTTTTGTTTTTCTTACTTCCGTATAAATAATGCAGAAGAATGTTGACGTTCAATATTCTCCACAATAATTAAAGACACGAAAAGAATTAATGAAAATGAAAGAGAAATAATTATCATTCAAAGTTGCGAGTAAGCATTTCGATAAAATCAATCTAAAATATTAATACGAAATACTTTAATCCTCAGTAAAATAACATTCTCAAATCTAATCAGATATCGCGTGCTTCAATTGATTGTCCATCAAATTAAATGTAAATTGATTTTTTTGAATGATTCGATTCAGGAACAGAGTGTAGAAAACGCGTTGGAGCGGATACAGGTCACAGCGGGTCTATTGAGGGTAAAGAAAGAGGAGGAGTTGCAGGAGCTACCGCAACAGGTGAACTGTGGAGGCGGCGATACTACGAGAATAGATACAGAGATCAACAGGCCAATAACCAAGGAACAATCGGACGTTACAAACGATTGCACGTTAACGTATCCTGTCAATCGGCGAGTAAGTCCACCGCCGGAGGACTGGAAACCATTGGACAAGTGTTACTTCTGTCTCGATGGAAAACTGCCCCACGACGATCAAGCGCCACTTGTTAGTTTCAATAAAATTAATTATTCATCAGCACAAAATGATCTCGTCATCTTGATTATTTACTTGATAATTCGAATGTAACGTCCAATTTTCAGAGTCCACAAAGTGAGAGTAGTAGTAGTTCGCGATCTGCCGAGTCCCCAATGTCAGTACAAGTTGATCCAATGGCGGCTTCTGCAGTGGTTGCTGCCGCACTTAGCGGCACTTATCCAACATTACTGCCACAGTGGGTTTTACCACCGAGGGAGGCACCCCTTGTTGGAATTCAGACGCATCAGGATACAGGCCAATCGGCCGATCAGCCACTCGATCTCTCGTCAAAACCTAAAAATTCTCAGGTAAGGCTCTCAAGGTTGATGAATTATGTGGCATGACTTTTAGGTCTCTGCTGCGTTGAACGAAATTTTAAAAAGCTTCTTTGGTTTTATGTCGACGTTTCCGTCTTTTTGCGAAGCTATATAATTTGAACACAATTGAAATTCGTATTCTGCCAGTTTTTACTGTATTTCTCAACCTACATTGGGCAAATTTTATGCAATGATTCATAGAAATTCGAAACTAGAAGCAGGTCGTATATTCACAATTTTTGTTTCATATATATCACTTCGGATAAAAATAGAATAAATTTTTCGAACAGTGAAAAATCTCATTCAAAGTTGTAGTCAACGGTTCTGGGTGAATTTTTCAGTACTCAAAGTCTTAAAACTTCCATAAAACTACGTGTAAATGATTTTTTCTCGTTTTTGGAATCTGTAATTTCACTAGATGAAGAAATTATCCGGATTAATATCTTAATAACTCAAGAATTTATTGAGATTTTCCAAATAATTCGTTACGAAGCATATATTCATGAAATCTAATACTATCAAAAGCATGAACGCAAAACGTGTAGGATTTTGTGCGGAAAAACTTTGTGCATATTTACTTTATACGGAACTTTGCGGGAGATTGCCCATTCATTTTGAAGCTTCAATTGTTTTTGTGGGATTAGTTGGCGTGTTTGGATTTTGGTCGAGCGAAGTGTAATCCTTGAGATTACATGATACCTTTCATGATGAACAGCGAAAAGCTACTCCAAATCATTTGATCGTTAATACGGAATAATCGATCATTACGATGCATCAAAATTTTTTACTTTCAAATACCGAGTGGCATTCGCCGGGATTATTTTCATTTGATTTCCACTCACAGAAATACAGTATTCAACATTTTCGTGATATGGAAATTCATATTTGTAGTGAAAACTTCATTCAGTACAGCACAAATTTATTTTTTACTTTATCGATTGGTGCAGTCCCTTCGATATTCAGATCACGAGACTTGATTTCGAAATTCAGATCGACTGAATGAGAATTCCCAAAAAAATATTGAGATCATCGTGAGAATCTGCTCTATCAAATTGTCGAATACTGCATTGCTATCGGTTTAATTGGGAAATTCCCAGGAAAAAGTACCGAACTTTCCTGACAAACGCGGGACATTTCACTAGGTTCACAAAAAAATAATAAAAATCGACGAAAAACAAATGAGCACAGAGGAAAAAATTCATGAATTCACGTGATATTTTGACGAACATGGTTCCGAAATTTTTGACGCTAACAGCGCCATTTTTTATGTGACTTTTTGATGATCTGACCTTTGGTTAATTTTTCTCCATGAAGCGCTAGTTTTTTTTTTAATATTTCGGAAATTAAGATCGTTGAAGAAATCTTCATAATTTTTTTCCCAAAAAACGGACCGCGATCTAAAGTTCCCCGCTTTGCTACCGAATTTATCTTTGACGATGAACAACACGTGATGAGTGAAAAATAGTGTAAAAAGTCTCTTCATTCGACTCATGCTTCGAGATATTCCACAAAAGCCCTACTCAGTGTAAGGTTTACTATCTCGCGTTATCACTTGACTGAGTCACTCCCTAAGTAACGTAAAACTCAAGTTAGTACAATAAAAGTCCCAACGTAACTGAACTCGAGATTTATTCCTCCCATTCGGCACCAGACTGATAGAATTACGGTATAATTATTAACGTTGTATGATCATTTATATTTCACTTTGCTTCTTCCTAATTAATTGAATATCCGATGAGAAAAGAATGTAGGTAAAAAATACTAAATATTTGTTTGACTGGTATTAACAAATATTTTCTTGTAACAATTTAAAAGATGGTTCAATTTACTGAATTTTGTTAATTCAAACCGATCAATTTGTTGATCAAAAAATTAAACTGTTTGAATTAACAAGATTGAGTAAATGGAACCATTCTTCGAATTATAACAAAAAATATTTGTTAAGGATCAAACAAATCTTTAGTATTTTTACGTACATTTTCCTCAGTTTAGCTTCAAAATCCGTGGGTTTTTATTTTCTTCTGAAATATCGATAATAATAAGTGTTAAATTGCGGCAATACGAGAAACTCATTCGTAATTTTTCGAACTTTCATCCTTCGAATACTATCAACAATGCAAACATTATTTACCATCTCTGCACATTTCATATCATGTGAAATTAACCCACATAATTTACTCACTCGTGTCATCTGTTTCGGAGATAAATATTTGATGCAATTATTTACCACAGAACCGAATTAAATATGTCATTGATCCAAATATCTTTCATGTAAATATCGAAATTGCCGTTATTCAAATACGTTAAAATTAGAGATAAACAAATTCCCCAACAGTTTATTATTGATTCGAATTTTTTTTTGATGAAATTCACCAAAATTTGTTCTTCTCGAAAATTAAAAAATTAAAATAAACAATTTTAATTGTCATCTGAATAATTAATTTGTGAAGAAAGTAGAAGGTAACGTTAAAGAAAAACAAATTGTCTTTATTTTCACAGGATAACAATATATCCATGTTGGAGCAACAGAAAATATCATTGAGAATGCCGGCGAATATTGATCCGAAGACTATCTTTACGTGAGTATAATTTGTGTCATACATACATCTTATAATGCATCGATCCCTCTTGAATCGATGAGTGTCCTCTTACGGATATTTGCATTCCATTCGGCCAGTTACGTATCCGAGCGAAAGAGTAGAGGAAAAATAAATAAAAGAAATGTGTCCCGATAGCATTTACCTCGTGACCGAGTGCATAAAAATCTTCTATCTTCCTCCACCTTTTTCTCATTCTTTTGTATTTTTTCTCTCTTGGTGCCTGATAAGACGCGTTCGTCCGACGTGTCGACGTAAGAACCGAGGCGAAATGAAAGATTTCAACGGCCAACGACACGTTATTAAACTCATCTTCCAACGGAAGAAGAAAGAATATTGAAATATTAAAAATTGGCATGGATACAGAAAGACGTACGTGTAAATATAATCGGACGTTGGCATTAAATTAATCGGGAATTGTCCTTGACTTTAATTTTTGACCGCTTGAGTATTTAATTGAACGTGATTTTCCATTAATTTGTTCATCTAGCGGTTTCAGAGTAAATGGAATTAAAAGAAATTAAATATTCAAATCTACAGCTCGTTCATTGACCTCGTGTTTTCGCATTAATTCCACTTGATATTTTGCGCGTCAAATTTGTGTTTTTTTAATCAACTTCTATTATTAGTTGCACTGTAATCGGCACCTCTCGCATCGTCTTCTGCTAACGAATCTCGCATTTATTATAATGAAGATGTTTAACGAGTGTGTTTGTGAGAAAAAGATGGATAAATTCATTAAAATTGGAAATAGTAGGAACAATGACAAGTTAGGCGAAGACAGTGGACGAAAAACAAACAGGAAATTTTTCATCTCAAATTTTGTGACGTACTCTGTTACAAAAAAAATTAATTGGAAATTTCAAAACCGCAATTTTAATTCTAGAGTAATGCAATGGATTATTTTCATAATATCGGTGCCGTAGAGTCAAAGGGGCGTAAATGGCATTTTTGAAAAATGTACAAGAATTGAATTTACATTGATTTTTTTATGACAATACTAACTTACGCCCTCTTTATTATTCAGCCAGAAAAAAATGACATTTACGCCCTTTCGATCCTACGGCGACGATATGATTTGAGAAATTAGGGAATTTTTAGGGGATTGAGGAAGCTATTAATGGAGATAAATAATAAATAGAATTACATGAGGATTAATGATTAGTGAAAAAATTCTAAAATATTTTGAGGATTCAGAGGAATTCTGAATACGATTTCGGTGGAAATTTCGTAGTTATTGAAAGGAAATTTATTGAAAAAAAAATATTCATTAATTTTCTTCGTTAATAGCTTCCTAAATGCTCTCGAAATTTTCTGGATTTTTTTATCATTTTATAAACATTATCCATTCGGTTTCATTAATTTTTCACTATTTTTCCAAAGTCGCTTAACATCCTTAGACAGAATTATCTTTGGAATTTCATTTTTCATTGAAAATTCAAGGAATGATTTTTAAGATCCAATAAGCACTGAATTTCTAACGAACTACCTGAATTTTCAAGTACGAATAAATAATTGGAAAATATAGTAGAGAGTAGGGCAAAGTGGAACGTTTCCAGTCATCAATGACCCGAGATCGACGAAGTGAAATTCAACGATTTTTTTTTCATTCTGAAGCTCTTTTTTGAGCTACAGAATGAAAAAAAAATTGTTCAATTTCATCCTGCCGATTTAGAATTATTAACGATTAAAGACGTTCCACTTTTCCGCACTCTCCCACTATAACCTTGAATTATCTATTATTCGAAAATTCAACGAAAAAAAGCCTTGAATTTTAATGAAATTGCTTGGAATTTCAGTCACTGAAAAATCCACTTCCAATGTCTAAAAAAAATAATTTCCTGAAAATTCGACCAATACTTTCCGATGAAGTTTCCAATTTTCTTCAAATATTTCCATATCATATAACTCTTCAACAAATTAATTTCTTCGACTTTCGCTAAATCTAAAATCGTCGCCCTAGAATCAAAAGGGTGTAAGTGCTATTTTTTTTGTTGAAACAAAATTTTTTATGAAAAAATGAATGTAGATTAAATTATTGCAGATTTTTAAAAAATGGCACTTGCGCCCCTTTGACTCTACGATGACGAAATAATAATTCCTTAAAAGTGAAAGAATATTAATATCATCTGAGGAAATAAATTCTTCAGTTCACTCAACGAGTAAAATACTCCGTCTGCAGTATCTTGGAATGCAAAGTTTACAGTACTAAAATGCACTTTTATCAGTTGAAAAGCCAAAGTTGGGGAACGGCACATACGAACGCGTGTGAATGACACTGGGTTATTGAACCTCCGTAGATTTCACGGTTGGCCCCTTACTTAATCTTATCGTGCTTTCTCCGCTAGATATGACACTTACTGAGATACTTTCGAGGCAACGTTATTTCATGTATGAAATTAATAAATAAAAAGAAAACTGCACTCTATCAGAAATTGAACAATGTAATTTTTTTTTAAGCAAAGTAGGATGAAGGTTACGAGTGAACATATATTTAGAATAAGTGGAGTAAAAGAGCTTTGGTGGATTATAGATTTTTAATGAAGAATTCATGTAAGAAATCGAACACGTCGAGTTTAAGGTAGTTTTACGGTTGAATTCGTGCACAAAAGTATTCGGAGGAGTATTCACAAAAGTTTTATCGGGGCGATTCAGTTTGCAGAATGAAGGATTTTTTCCGCGAATCTATTTAAATATTGCGCCAATTGTAGCCCAATATAACGCCAATATTGGCCCAATATTACGATTAGATACGGTGCCTTTCAATTATTTAAATTAGAATTTGTGCAATTACCATCTCATTCAAAATCATTTGAATTTTCATCTTTCCGCGATAATATCGTCGCCCTAGAGTCAAAAGGGCGTGAGTGCCATTTTTTTAAAATCCGCAAAAATTGAATCTACATTCATTCTTTCATAGAATTACTAAGTTACGCCCTTTTATTACTCAGCAAGGAAAAATGGCACTTACGTCGTTTTAATTCTACGACGACGATATGAGTTTCCTAAAGACTGGAGTGGAAATTCAGTAGCAAACGCGTTTCTGACCGATAAATCTATAAAGAGTGATGTCACGGACCTCCTGAATTATATGGATATCGTCGCACTAGAATCGAAAGGGCGTAAGTGCCTTTTATTTTTGCTGAATAATAAAAGGACGTAAGTTAGTATTTTTATGAAAAAATGAATGCGGATTCAATTTTTGTAGATTTTTTAAAAATGGCACTTACGCCCTTTTAACTCTAGGGCGACGATGTTATCGCGGAAATATGAAAATTTAAATAATTTTAAATGAGATGGTAATTGCACAAATTCTAATTGAGAAAATTGAAAGGCACTGTATCTAATCGTAATATTGGGCCAATATTGGCGTTATATCTAGTGCCAATATTGGCGATTTATCGGGTGCCAATATTGCTTACTTTCGCCCAATATTACATGGCAATGTTGGCACCCAAAATAATGCCAATATTGGCATTATATCGAGTGCCAATATTGGTTGCGGACAGTGGGCCGATTATTGGCCATGTTTCCCATATTGGCTAAACTTACACGGGCATTTATCTCGTCTTCTCCCCATGACCGTAGTTTTCAAAAAATTTGATAATCAATATCTCACAAACTACGCGGAGAAGAATTCAGAAAAAATTCCGAAACCTGTAAAAAAATATTATCTTTGATACAGAATCAAAAAAATGATGTATCGAATGATTTCTGTTATCGAATGACTAAAAAAAATTTGAATAATCAACAGAACATCGTACCGGCCGAAGCCTCGACTGCCAGGACAAACTGGAGCTGGCGGTGTCCCGGTGGTTGGTGGTGGCAGAAGGACATACACAGAAGAAGAACTCCAAGCAGCTCTCAGGGATATACAGAGTGGTAAACTCGGTACAAGACGTGCAGCGGTCATCTATGGGATACCAAGGAGCACCCTGCGCAACAAGGTCTACAAGCTTGCAATGGAACGCGAGAGGGACGCCTCCCTCACTAGCACCCACACACATCCTCACGAGTCTGGCGTACCAGTACCAACCACCACCATCACCTCCACAATACCAACATCAACTACAACAGCATCAACACCAAATACGACCCAAAATGCCTCTGCAACAAGTCCGCCCCCGCAAGTGGATGAGGTAGGTTTTGGGGACAAGAGAGAGAGAGAGAACGTGATTTTCATTAATTTTCATTTAGTTTATCATTTAATTTAATTAAAAAGAAAAAGAATTCATAATACTCAAAAACGGTTCTTTCTGTGATTTGCAAAAGAAACGGGAAATACAAGGGTGAAATTGTAAATTCCAACGATAAAAATCCAGATAGATATCATTACTTCTTAACAGAGTGATAACGCGATAATTTCATTTATAAATTCGAATTGGATTTCTTTAATTAAGTTTTTATTATCTAAACTGTGGTTTTGGTTAGGAAGAACGAATGAAGCTTCCCCAAAACATACCTCTTGCATGGTGATCGAGAGAGAGACCGTGTAGACCTCTCCCGGTATTAACATGTTGAATAGCATACCTAAGCATCATATATTCCATAAAATAATGAAATGGAGATAGATCTGTTGGGTCTACACGGTATCCACGTGCGGTTGCCGTGACACTCAAAGAAATGAAAAAAAATTATCTTGATGAAAAAAATAGTAGATATCCTATGTTTTTTTGCATGGGCTGTTTTAACTATTTATCACTATATTTGTAGTTTGATACTTGGCCACTTGGCGTGCGCGAGATTGCGAGCAATGAGGTAAGTTTTTGGGAAGAATCGAAGTGTGCGTCAATTATGATTTAATTTATTCACAATATTATTTTATTATTGATATTATCGCGACGCTCTCTGCACATTTCCTCAGTACCAATACTGAGGCGTATTATTATTTTCCGTTTGATTATTTGAAAATGAGAAGAAAGATTATTCTGAATTTTTTTGGTTTGTCTTTAATTTTTACTAAATTCTTTAACGTCTCGCATTGCTTTAGATACTAATTTTGCATGCATGCGTAATGTATAAATGAGAACTTTCACGGAGGTAAGTCATTGGGTTTTACACAAAGAATGATGAGCGTTCTATGCTAATGGACTCGATCATCGTCGTTTAATGTCAAGGACACGAGTCCCTTGGCAGAGAACACGTTAATGCACTTGGGGGGAAACTGGCAGTTGCTCGTTTAATATATCAACAATACATTCCCGTACGTATTTATCACATCTACCTGATTATTTTCTCTTTTCCTTTCTTACTACTGATTAATACTCAATTAAATACGTTAATTTATTACAATGAGCACATTGAATAGAATATCCCTGCATGACGCTTAATGTCATTCTTAACACAGCATGACACACACTCATACACGAGATGATATCGCAAACACATAATAATAATAATAACACAAAGACACAATGGAATTATATGAAAAGAAAATTCCAACTCATCTACATGTTCCTTACTAACAATTTTTATTGCCAAAGAATTGGGACATGGAGAAGCTAGAATGATTGTTTCTCAACAGGCGGATGATAAAGAACTATCCGGCGCTGAAGAGGAGAAGGAAGTGGAAAAGGCTCTTTTGAAGCCGCTGTTATCGTTAGAAGACCTTGTGAGATTTTCTGCCCTCGAGGGCGGCGGCAGTGACTCCCTCCGGAATCTACTTCAGCGTGGACACGAAACTGGTACAGAATGGCCAGGTTTTGAGCATGCCAATATTGGACCCTACATACAGAAAATGTTGGCTGCTGCCGCGCCATTTAAAGGCAAGTACAAATTTCATCATAATTGTTGCTTTTTTGGATGAATAATAATATTCTACGAATACACTGGAGGCGTAAATTTCAGAAGTCTGAATATTATGACTTATTATTGAACGAAACTGTGATACGTTTAGAAGAACAGAATCGGTTGAGGCAAATCGATTTCTCAAAAATTAGAAGAAATAGTCGGTAAAGTTTCAAATCTTACGAAATGGAAGGCATTGAGGGGAAACCATTCTTATCGTTCAGAAAAAAAAATTGAAGCTCGACAAATTGCCGTTTTTCATCTCTTTTAGATTCTCCGGGGGAAACGGTTACAGATATAACTAAAAATTATCGGAGTCAGCGCTAAATTTTTTCTAACGTCTAAAACTGGATTTTCCTCCATGGGCTCTAAAAATCAGGAGATAGTTAACGATGCACCAATCTCTTTTTCTCACTTCCTCCATCCCTTGCTACAGTAGAGTAAATGAGTATCGCAAACGTTAAGAACCTCGTGTAACGTTCTTCACGTTTCCTCAAAAACTCTTCCTCCATTGTTCGATTGAATACATCAGGTTTCACAATGGAGAACATAAATTTCATAAGCGAGAATTTCGTTTCTCTTTAATTGCATTTTGGAAATGATTGAAGTGGGATTTGGGTCGTGTAGTAAGAGCCCAAGTGGGTTTAACCAGAAAGCGAAACTTATGGGTCTTCTCGAATCGATAGAAGCCAGGGCGGTCGTAGTGTATAGCCTCTTATTCCGTCTCAATGAGCGGACATTTTGTGACTGGCCATTACTTTAATGTCATATAATTTTTTTATTTTTTCCCCCTTCAATTCCGTCATTCTAGGGCTTGAGACCCAGGAGTACAGGATACCAGAGGTAATGAGGCGATTGATGAGCGAAGACAAGAGGCTGAATAAAGATGTTAATGGTGATCAATCGCATTCACACGTACAATCACCACAGTCACAGTCTGTACAAGGTACACAACAACAGAGGTTACCAATGACAAATGATGATTTTAATCCAGCTATTGAGGAGGAGGCGAGCGACAGCGCTCAAGGTAGAGCTATACTCAAAATTCCGTCCTATAAACCAGCAAGTACACCTGGCTCGAGTAAAAACAATGGCGAGCCAAATTCAGCTGCATTTGCCCAAAGTTTTGCCGCATCATCTAGTGCAGCAGGTAGTCCTGGTCTTCTAGAACGCGTTAGTCCAGCATTTTCTGGGACAAGTAGTCCAACTAATTCACTAGTTGGTAAAGGTGTCAGTGTTAATTTTCGTGATGTTATTGCGAAGAGTATTAGTTCAAAATTTCAAGAGGGCCAATCAGGACAGACAAATGTATCTCAATCGCCATCTATGCT
Source organism: Aleiodes sp. PSUC_FEM 10030003 (assembly GCA_018902275.1). Taxonomy (NCBI): domain Eukaryota; kingdom Metazoa; phylum Arthropoda; class Insecta; order Hymenoptera; family Braconidae; genus Aleiodes; species Aleiodes sp. PSUC_FEM 10030003. Next base: position 13,963 of record JABSMS010002016.1, read on the forward strand.
CAGCGATAATCCATTCAAACGTGGAAGGTATACACCACCACAGAGTGGACAACAACAACAATCACAGCAACAAAAATCCCAGAGCCAAGAGAACAAATCAAAACAAAGCGCTGGTGGTAAAGGTACAAGGCCGAAACGTGGAAAATACAGAAATTATGATCGTGATAGCCTCGTGGAAGCTGTTAGGGCTGTGCAGAGGGGAGAAATGAGTGTTCATAGAGCTGGTAGTTACTACGGTGTTCCACATTCCACCCTCGAGTACAAGGTCAAAGAGAGGCATCTCATGAGGCCACGAAAGAGGTAACATAATCCGTTCTTTTTTATTTTATTCTCGTCAGGGAAATAATTTAATGTTAAGGTTTTCGAATTAGTACTGAGAAGAATTGTCGGTAATCCCTGTCCACCTCATCGACTTTTATAGTTACGCTACAGCATAAAAATTATTATTCAAAATCTTCTATAAATTATGCACGAACTCTTTCCCGAAAAAAATTAATCTTTTGAATTCCTAGAATTTTTGAAATTCCATTGAATAGCCAGGGAAAAAATTATTTTCAATTATTATTCTCCTAATTGCTCACTGGAGCCCGACGAAATTCCTAAATTCCATCACTTCAGGAACAGCGATCTCAATTTTTTCATCGCTGCATCCGTAAATTATTTTTCACTACACGTGAATAAATGAAAAATTGTTGAAAAATAGTTTGCGACCAATCACATTACGCATAAAAATTCAAGAAACGAAAGATGAAGTCAAGTCAAATAGAAGCATTATAAAGCGTGATATTCCGTCTGATTAACGGTTCCTGAGGTGTAGGTCTATCAATAAAAAATAAATGCCCCATATTAACGAAAAATAATTTGTCAACAGGGACCAGAAGCAATCAGAAGACAAAGCAAAAGAATCATCAACAACGCCATCAACGCTACGACCGGCTCATCAAGATAAAAAACCACCAATGAAACCTCAAAAGCCGTTTACACCAGGTCCAGGTGGCATGCCAGGTGGTCCAAATGGATTAAAAATGCCGTTCTTAGAAGGCATGCCACATCTACCATTTCCGCATCCATTCAACTTCGGCTGGGGTCCAGGGCCATTCATGCCTTCACCATTCATACCGGGCACACCAAACGTACCAACGATACTGCCTGAACAGTATTTTGCTACACAGAGAATGCGCGGACTCCAGGAACAACAGAGAAGCGCTGCTATCGTCCAACAACAGCAGAACCAGCAGCAGCCGCAGACTAACAGAGATGGAGTTGGTGGTGAAGCAGGTATGTCAAATTCACGTTCAATGGTTAAAACAACGAGGGATATGGCAGAGAGCCTTTATGAGGGTACAGGTGCGAATGGTAGTTTTCTTGATAATTTAATAAGATCAAGTTTGGAAACTGGTATACCACGGGATCAACGTGGTATAACAGAGGGACGAGGTCAGGCACAGTCGCATCATCCTGAAACGATGAGCAGTAAAGCATTAATTGATCAACTGTGCAGGAACTCAAGACGTACGCCATTACCAAGAATGACAGATAGCAGTGAAGATGAGAGTTATCGTCCACCTAGATCACTACCAGAGAGACCAGAGAGAGTACCGACTGTTGATTTGAGTCCATCACCAACTGAACGTGTCAGAAATGACGAGCATAGTAGTGACCGTTTAACATCACCACCAACACCAATGTCGATAAGTAGAACTGGTAGTCGTGATGATGACACGAGAGATTCACGTATTGATCGGGGTAGTAGAGAACGTGAGGTACATAATGGTGGTGATGAGCCACGTAATAAAACAATAATACAGCAACAGCAACAGCTTAATAATTATCCAGATATGCAAAATATCTATGCTGTATCAACTGAGAAAAAAAGTGCCTGTGATAGTAAGCTTATAGTAGATCATTCGAGCCAGAAGAATCAGCAACAGCAATCACAACAAACCCAGCAAAAGGAGTTTGGTGCTGTTAGTGGGCTAGTTGTGCAACTTCAGAGAGGCTACAATTCAGCTAGTAATTCAAGGACAACTGAACAAAATCAACAGAATAATTCCCAGCCAATAGCACAGCCTGTTCAGGAGCCGCGCGGACCTGCCCTCACCATGGAAGACTCCGTAGAGCAGTAGACGAAAAGTCAGTATCTTGTTGTTAAAAAAAAATGAAAAAAAAAAGAAAAAAAAATGAAAAAAAAAGAAAAAAGAAACAAATCCGATACAGAACGAAATTTAAAATCCAACCCCTTGACAAATTCAAGTGAAACAACACTGCTTAAGATAATTTGTCTAACCCTATGAAAAAAAGTATTCCCGTTCAGCGTCGCGCCCATTCCGCACCACGTGTCCAGAACAAATGAAATGTTTTTCGAGTCCTTCTTTGACCACAAATATCACATCAATGAAAACCCTAACCTCATCCATGCCCCTCTGAACCCAATTAAGCCGTTCTTGTCAGGACAACAGTCCCAAGAGCGAAGTAACTGAAAGATAAACGATAACTTTCAATATAAAAATGAATAAAAGTAACCAAGACATGCAGTTTTCACTGTATGCTGCAACACAATCCGCCATGATGCAATTCCGACAGGAAATAATTGTCATACTCGAGCGTAAATTTTGTCGGTTAAAATTTTTCCTGTTTTAACAGTAAAAATCATGACCCTTAATTACACTACGTTTACCGAGGATTGACGAAACTTTCGACAACAATGGAAATTAGGAGAAATACTTTTAAAATGACCATGATAAATGTTTTATCCAAAAAAATAAAAAAAACACTGAACCTAATTACACAAATTTACACATACATTGAAACAGATGGGAAAGAACGTCCCAAGCGAAGAGGTGAAAAATTGAGACAACCAACGCAGACAAACAAAATTTACACAATTACACATAAAGAACAAGAAACAAACTACAAAGTGAAAGAGACACAAACGCGCGCACCAAAAAAAAATTAAGAGAAAAAGCAAAAAAAAACAAACAAAAACAGTTAAAATTTAATAAATAAATGAACCCACTACCCGCACACTCACTCATCTAAAAACATACCAAAAGGTGAACCACAATGCGATTCACCCGTATACTATTATATTATACGAAATAAAAAAGGGCAGGTGAAAATGAAAAAAAAAATTAAATTAATAATTGAACACAACGTATTTTTTTCCTCTATCAGTGTAAAACTACCTAACATACTTATTA
>JABSMS010002027.1:0-17138 GCA_018902275.1 Aleiodes sp. PSUC_FEM 10030003
TTTTTTTTTGGACCCTCACTTTTTTTACTCTTTCTCGAATATCTCGAAAACTAAACGAGATATCGATATTTTCATTAAGAGTTTTTTGTAGCTTTCCGTCGCCTCTACAAAAAAGCTCTCGACAGATTTTTTTCCTATCTTCCATAGATTCCGAGATATTTTACAGAAACTGATTTGTTCGTAAAATCGAAATTTTTCAGTTTTTGACTCTTTCGCAAATATCTCGAAAACCAAACGAGCTATCGAAATTTTCCAAATGACCTTTTTTGTAGCTCTTCATCTCTCCTACAAAAAAGCTCCCCACAAAAATTTCTCCATCCCCCTTAGTTTCCGAGATATCCCCCACTAACTCATCGCCCGATAAACCCGCTCCGCAAACCCAAACAAACTTCCCAAATTGACTCGAATTTGCGCTAAAAAAATAATGAGACGTTCACGAGATGGCAGAATCGATTGTTGAAGCCAGTAGGCACCACAAACCACGTCTACCACAGTGAAATGCCACCACCTTTGGGGTGGATGCATCGGTAACCGTCCGGTTGTCGCACGGCTAATTAATTTGCCGCCGTAACGTAATTACTCTGTGTATCCTCCGAGCCTTCTATGTTTATGTACGTGCGTCACACGAGGCCCCGACAGCGATCCTCTCTTTCATACGCCTCCAAGGTTCGTGGGAGACTACCTCAACTGTTTCTCATGGATTTAACTCCCATTATCATTCTCTCTCTATCTCTTTCGCTTCGTTACTCCCGCGTATTCTTCCATATGTATACACAACGTATTGCAGCCAAAGTCCATGTGTTGAGATTTAACCGCAGAGCCTTTATGTTTTTCTCGGTATTAGAGATTTTTTTTTTCCGCAGATAATTTACTCTCGAATGGTGGACAGACGGCGAATTAAAATGTTGACCCAATGACCTCGAAATTATTTATTTCTTTAATTAAAAGGGACGAAGAGAAATTGAAAAATTCGTTTGGTGAGATGGAGTTAAATTTATGAGATTTGAGATTTTTTTTCATGGAATTCGGGGATTTTTATGGTTTTAAGGGATTGGCGGGGAAATTTGAGGCGGAAAATGATATTTGATCACTTGAACATTATTTTTTTGGATATCTCGGAAACGATGAGGTTTACAAAGATTCACCAAGGGAGCTTTTTTGTACGGAATTAAATTCTCTACAAAAAAGCTCCCCTGACATTTTTCGATAAACCCACTCGTTTCAAAGATATTCGCAAAATAATGCCAAAAAAATCGTCTTTTTTGGAGTATTTAATTTTATTACTCTTTTTCCGCAAATATCCCGAAAAATATCGGGTTTATCGAAAAATGTCAGGAAAGCTTTTTCAAAGCTCTTGAAATTCTCCACAAAAAGCCCTTTTAATAATTATCCTTAAGCCCATTCGCTCCGAAAATATTCGCAAGAGAAGACATTCACTCGGAACCAACAAAGATAACTTGATTCATCAAATTTTCCTTCCTCCCTCAATTATTAAATAATTCAATTTCGTATTCCTGGGATTTACGCTAAATAAATACTTGAAACAGTTGTAATCGTTCGTAATCTACGTGTCCTAATCTCAGGCCCCTTCGTACCGACCTGAATTGCGGCCTGGGCAATTCCCAACTACTCGAGTATTTGCGGTGCTCAGAATATCTCTCCCGACGTCTAGATACTCATGGGAGAGAGAGAGAGAGGGAAAGTGTACAGTATTCTGGGATATCCTCCAATCTGATACCTTTACAATTCTAGGTTCAATGATTTCCGAGGGAAAAGCCAAAATATTCACTCGAATTGTTAGCACACTGATTATTAAAAGCTCGAGAGAAGCGAGGAAAATAATTCTTTGGAATCTGGTGCATTCGCTTGTTAAACTTTTCATTCGTGACGTGATATTAAAAGATTTTTTTACATCGCGGAAAATGGCAAAAATAAATTTTCTACAAATAACGGAATTTCTTAATTTTTCCAAAAAAATTGCAATTTCGAAAAATGAAATTTTGGGATTTTCGAAATTTTGAAAATTTTATTGAATTCCCAGGGAAATTTGAGCTGGAAAATACAATATGACGATCGATTTTGGATCAATATTAACCGAGATATTTTAATTTTCATTGAAATCATCAAAACTCCAAAATTCCATAAACTTAATAATAAAAAAATCGTGAATCCCACTTTTTAACCGAAAATTCTTATTGCGATGCTTCACTCAAGTTGGAGAAATTCTCGTTGCATAAAGTGATAGATTGGAAGAGGATTTCTACCTTTTTCATTCGAACGAAGAAGAAAGGAAAGTGATGAAACAGAGACTGACGATTAAGCCCCGAGGAATGATCGATCGACGTCGACATTTCGCAGAGACAAATCCACGAGTTTGGAGAACGAAGAGTGAGTAAAAAAGGCTTCGAGGTAAAATAGAGAGGAGAGAATGAAGCAATGGGAGAGGATGAGACTAAGTTTGAACATCGTAAAATCAACTTCTCCATCTCTTTCTCCACACTTAGCGGAGGAGAAGTAAAGGCAGATGACGGTACGTGATCGCTCAGTCTACCCGGGCTATATATAGAATACTCTCTCTTACGAAACTTGAGGGAAGTTGGGTACTATCTGGCACTACGTAAACATCGTTAAGTCGATCACTGTGTTTGTCTCGATTACGCGTAGTTTATGCGATATGCAATATCAATTTTTTAACACCCGCTTCGGTCTCATTTCTCAATTTCTTTGATGGTGAATTTCGGAATTTTAAGGAGAGAAGTTTAAAAGCCTTAATGGGAGCGAAGTTGAGGAGCCATTCATGCCAAAATTTTGGAGATGGTCCGGGAAGTGGTTGAGATTATGGGGTTATGTTATTTTTTCGATTAATCGAAAATTCGAGGAACGCGTCATAGTTGTCGTGAAGGACGTTTTTGGTTCGGAAAACGAGTATTTTGGCAGGGGGTTCATTTACGATTTTTTACCGGAGAATTTGAAGTTGAGAGGCGTTATCGAACTATTCAATATACTTCAATAATTTGCGAGGCATCGAAAAAAAAATTTGGTGGACTTTGCAACGATTTTTTAACAAATTCTTTTGAGAAGTTCTGAACTTCACCAGCTTATTCTAGAAATTACGTGACAGGTCGAGAAAGGCTTGAATTAACCCTTTCTCACTCCGAATGAAACAATTCTCCATTCCGTAAATCTCAATGACAGTTCCAATGATCGAGCACACTTGATTTTGAGGTGAAGTAAACGTGTAGCAGGTGGAAATTATCGATGGAACTCTCGGCTTTTCCGGTATAGTTGGTAAGTTAACTAACTTGGATTTCTCCCTCTCTCTTTCTCTTCTCTTGTGTGCTGAGTGCATGTAGAGCTGAGCAGTGAAATTAGTTCTCTAGCCCCCACCCCAATATACACCCTCTTTCTTCCGCTCCTCTCATTCTCCTTCATTCTTGTCTTTGTCTGATAGCTTGAGCACCGGAGGAGGTCTACTACTTTTCCCCTCACACCCTTTACCTCTTTTCTGCACCCTCTAATCCTCTTCACTGCTATCAGGTCTCATGTCGAGTAGCGCAAACTTACCCAGCAAACTTTTACACAAAAGTTGGATCATTTGCCAGTGTCTGTCGTCCAAGCAATTTTCATCAATTTTGAATGTTAACATTTCCATTTCGATTCTCGTTACATTTAGTTTTACTTGTTTTAAGTTAAGAGAGGAGATGAATTCTTTTATTTCTCTTCAGCAATTTTTCGTGAGTAATTCTGTTGAAATCGAGGACAGAGATGATTGGTTCAAAAGGGCGTAAGTCTGGAATGGACTGAAAAATGCTGTTTATTGTATTTTTATTCATTTATCGATAGAAGTGAATGGATGAATTTGAATTTCTGATTTTTTTTGGTTTCAATCAATGATTTTCTTTGTTCAATATCTTCATTAATAATGATTTAAAATCAATGGTTTTATAGTGGTTTCCGGGGTAAAATTCCCTGCTCTTTTCGATGGAATCGTTAAAATGTTGGAAATCCCACAATTTCCAATACAAACAGGAATTTATTAATCAACCGAAACTATCCAATGCCAACCTGTTGATCATAAAATTGTTGAAACCCCAGAAAAAAAATTCCCCTCACAATCTTTTTATTCTTTTCTCCCCGTTTCATTTTATTTTCAAAAGGAACAGTGAGGAAATTTGTAAAGCATTTAGATATCAATTTATATGCAAAAGCGAGGGTGCAATATGCATTTTATAAATCAGTAAATCCGGCACCGATGAGTGGTGATGCATTGAATAATCCAACAGTCGTGCTGACTGAAGGTCGGCGCTCGTATTCCCAGTAAATTCGTGCAGAATGGAGAGCTTGATTGAAATAATAATTCGAGGGGAAGGAGAGAGAATGTCGTGCATGCGCAGTGTAATGGGATCGCGCGAATTTCACTTGTGTCAAGAGTTAAATACGTTAACGAATTCAACGATCGAAGGTTTTTTTTTTTTGGATTAATGAAAAAAATGTTTTATGAAAGATTTTCGCGTGGAAAATTGTAGGATTTTTGAAACTTCATTGATTTGATCGGAAAAAGCGGGAAATTTTAACCTGAAAAATACGATAATGCAATTGATTTTCGTTCATTATTAACCGAGATAGTAAAAAAAAAATTTTTTTTCTATTTACATTAGAAAAATAGATAAAATTGTTCGAATGGAATTAGAATAAAATTCAATCTTGACAGAAAAGTTTTGGAACTGAAGAACGCAATTGAAATTTCCTCCGCCCTTAAATTCTTCATCTTCTGTTCGAATCTCTTCGTGATGCTGTATACCTCTAGGGACTGTTTCCGTCTATTTTCATTTTTTTTTATGAATGAATTCACGTGGGAGAGGGAGAAGAGGAATGAAGTACAAAGGCTTTGATGTATTATTCTGGAGTTTTATAATGGAAATAGCAATCGCTGCAATGAGTTAAAGTGGCGGGAGGTAAATGGGGGGTGGGTTCATCGTTTAAAGCGTGGAAAAATGAGCTGGAAAATGCTGTAATGCAGGTCGCTTTAGTTGAATCTGTAGTTTAGGAAAGGAATGAGATAAAACTTTTTTTAATTTTTTTTTTTTTTATGTTTTTTCGAATTATCTCGGAAATTAAGGGAGTTAGGAAAATTTTGGTAGAAACGTTTTTTGAAGAGGAAAATCAGAGCTACAAAAGAGCCTCAAATTTCCCGCGCTTTTCATCAAAATTTTCACAATTTCGAAAATCGAAAAATTTAACTTTTCAATTTTTTTTTTTTTTTTTTCGAATATCCGACGAAAATCATATTTTTAATCAAAAAATTAACTCAACGTGTTTTCGATTAGAATCAACGAATGACACAAAACCCAGTTTAAATAATCCATAGAATGTAAATAATGAATGCACAAGTGTGGCGAATATTTTGTAATGTTTATATTCCCTCGACATGCACGGATTTTTCGCCTTCGAATGCAATGAAACATTAAATAACACAAGGGGAAATATAAAACTCGTGTGCAGAGTAACGTGAATTAAAACAACGATATTTGCTTTATTCCAACAATGAATTTGATGAAATAATATGCCACGGGCGCATGAATATTGCATAATAAGTGGTTACGATGAAATTTATATATTAAGCGCTCGATAATCCCTTTCAATTCAATCGGAAATATGTAAAGAGTATCGTAAAAGTTTTTAAAAAACGGTGTATCGCATATTTATTCATTTATGTAGAAAGTAAATGGATTAATTTGGATATTTAATTTTTTTTTGCTTCATTTCGAAGGATCGGGAAATTTGAGGCGGAAAACGATACAAAACAAACCCCGGGAAAACCAATACTTTTGGAGATAATTAAAAAACGAGTTAATCAATAATTTTTTTTATTTATTTATTTATTATCTCGGTTAAGAATGGAGCAAAATTAATTGTTCTATAGTGTTTTTCGGGGTAAAATTCTTTGCTCTTTCCAATGAAATCAAAATTTTTTCAAAAATCCAAAATCCAAAATTTTCTAATCGAATTTTTATCGCGATCTTTCGATTTTCGAGAAAGTTTAACTCTTCAATTCTATTTCTTTTTGCTCAGCGAACATCTTCATTGTTTTTTTCACTCCCTTCTTTCTCTTCTTCTGCATCTCCTGCATTCTCCACCTGTCGGCCATTCATTCTATCGAACCAGCAAGCGTAAGGGATATAACCAAGCCACGCGGCACTTTATCAACCGTAGAACTTTCGTTGAAGCCGCTTTATTCATAATTAACCGGCGCCCAAAGCTCGCTTCTTCCCTCCTGCCGCTCTTGTACGTGTAAATTGGATGGGTAAACGTCGTAGAATATGTTCATCTCGACAATTTTCCATAATTCAATAGTTTTCAGAAAGTTTTACATTCACGCTTGTTTGGGAGGAAATAATTTGTCGGAGTTTGAAAAACTTTCCGCACTTTTTTTTTTTTCATCGATGAAGATAAATAAAGGGTGGATATTGGAGTGGGAAGGGATTGGAAAAGTGGCGGGAGAATTTGAATTTAAGAATTAATGATTTTTATTACTCGCGGAATTTTTAGATAGCGGATATCTTCGGAGTGAGTGGACTTAGAAAAAATGTCAGGGGAGCTTTTTTGTAGAGAATTTAATGCTCTTCAAAAAAGCTCTCCTGACATTTTTCGATAAATCCAATGGTTTTCGAGATATTTACAAAATAATAGTAATGGAATTGGATGATTTTCGAATTAGTAGCGAAAGAAAAATTTATCGTGCAGTTTTTTAGCGGATATCTATGAAACGAGTGGGTTTAGGGGAAAAGATGAAGAGACCTTTTTTGTAGAGAATTAAATTCCCTACAAACAAGCTCTCCTGTCATTTTTCGTTAAACCCACTCGTTTCGGAGATATTCACAAAAGAATGCGAAAAAAAATTCTTTCACTACCAATTTTTTAATTCGAATTTTCCACTGAATTCCATCAACTCATCTCAAAATAATTCTCTCATTTCTCTTTGTTGCATCACAAGAAGCGATTACCCCCTCCCCTTAATTACCCATCGAGTCCTCACTAGTTCCAGAAATTGCCAAGTTCCTCGATTAATATCCAGAGTGTTGCAATTAGCGAAGAGACGACGAAATTAAAAAAAAAATCCAAGCTCCGGGATTATCCGGTTTGAGTTTATACTAATGAGCATACAAACGTATTCATGGTGCTCCTGTTGAACACAAAATGTGCATCAATAATATTCCGCACTGTGTCCTATCCTTGCTGGAAAACTACGCTGGCTTTGGATGACGCGTTGCAAATATTTTCGCGCTGTTTTATATGAAAATGCACCACGTGCATGTCCTACTTTCGAAAGCAAATCCAAACGCCATGTGCCAGTGACCAGCCAGTGTCAGATGGCAGAGATCGTTAATGCGTGGTAACCGAGTGTGGTTTTCATTGTTTCTGTTTTAGCGTTAAAACTCATAACTGTTTGTCATTCGTCATTAAATTTAGAAAAATCCATTTTTAAAATTTTTTTTTTTTATAAAACTTTAGGATTTTTGAAATTTTGATAATTTCTTTGGAAAGAGCGGAAAAAATGAGGCGGAAAATGATATAAGAAAGTCCCCGCCCAACCAATAGTTTCCGAGATAATTAATAAATTAATAATGATTAATCGATTTTGTTTTTTAATTATCTCGAAAACTATTGGTTCGGCGACGTCTTTCGTATATCATTTTCCGCCTCATTTTTTCCGTTCTTTCCAATGAAATCATCAAAATTTAAAAATTCCCTCAATTTCATCATCGATTTTTTCATTAATTTTCGCTCCAATTCCTTCATTCCCATTTTTTTCTTTTTAGCAATAGAAACTTCACATATTTTTCATTAAAATTCTGCATTAAAAGTATCCTCTTATACCTCTCCACATCAAACATATTCCACAAAAAAAAAAAAAAAAAAAAAATCCTTTTTTAACATTTTCTATTTATTTTAGTTGACGTCCGAAACCTCATTCGGCGACCAAAGCCGTTTCAAATTTTCCAACAGGGCAATATGGTTGCAGAACCTGCACAACATACAACCCCCCTCCCCTTATCGCTCTCTCTCTCCCTTTCTACCAAAACATGTATACGAACGGATGCGATAAGCACGCGCGCACTCCCGTATCGAGTTCACCATGCAAACTGTGGTGAAATTTAATACCCATCTTCCATCTCACTCAGTAACCAAAGCAGTACATAACCCAGCAACACTACATGGAGATGCTGTTTGGCACTTAGGTTGTATCCACTGGGTTACCATTGTGCGAACAATGGATACTTGAATAAATGAAGAAAAAAAAAAAGAAAAGAAATGTTGAGATTAATTTTTTTCTTTGACAATTTTCTCTTCACTCCAATTGTCAAATGAATTTTTTTGATAACGAAGTTTTTGTTTCAACCTTTTTTGTAGAGAATTTAATTCTCTACAAAAAAGCTCTCTTGACATTTTTCCATAAATCCGCTCGTTTCGAAGATATTCGCAAAAAAAATTTGATGAAAATAAAAGGAAACCATAAAATTTCCATTTTCACATAACAAATTCGATAGAATTCGTGATTTTTTATTGTTCCATCAGAAAGGGCGGCAAATTTGAGCCCGGAAAACGCAATAAAATCTTTTTCCGATTAATACTTTCTGAGATAATGAAAATTACGTAAATTACTCCAAAAACTAATTTTCAAATATCTCGGAAACTATCGGTTCAGCGTAAGCTTTCTTATATGGTTTTCCGCCTCAAATTTCCCTGGCTTTCCGATAGAATCCTCAAACTTCACGAAATCCCAACTTCACGAAGTAGTGAAGTAGAAAAAAACATCGATTTCACTGTGCAAACCGTTTTCCGATAATCGAATCAGTCGAAATTTTTCATTGAACTTCCGAGAGTCACGAATAAGTCATTGAGAAGTTATCGAAAATTTCCTCGGGTTAATTATAATTGCAGTTGAATAAACCTATAATTATCAAAACTAATTAACCAAAGTAAGGAATGATTAAGTGACATTTTGCATTGTCTCATCAATATCTCTCTCCATTCTGGTATTGATTTGGAATTGCGGGTCATGCCCGGGTAATATACCTCACCCGTCTGTCCCTTCAACTGGCAACCCCCTCTCCATCCTCCTATCGCGCCATTCTCCATGAACTACCGACCGTTGACGTGACTCCACGAACCGTAGGCTAATTCGCATCCCTCTGTATTTAGTTGCGTTAATGATCGATCATTCTCAACCAATCGGGTTTACGCACAAATTCACGTATCTACTCTTGCCGACATCAACGACATTCATGTATTAATTAATAATTTAGTCTTAATTATAATCGCGGAGGATTTTCAATGATTGATCCGAATTTATAATTCAGTAGTGAAGAGGTGAAACAGGATCAGTCGATTTTTTTCGCCGATTCTGTTGCTAATATCTCGGTAATTAATGGAGATACGACCTTTTTGCCCTGATCCTTTTTTGTAGAGAATTTTGTGGGCTACAAAAAAGGTCTCTTGATAAATTTTCGTGGGAGCAATAATTTTCGAGATATTTACGATTCAATGCAAAACGGCATTTTTATTGATAAAAACTTTTTTGAGAGGGTTTGAGTTACGTTTTGAGGAATATCTTCGGAGCGAGTGGGTTTGGAGGAAAATGTCCAGGGAGCTTTTTGTAGAGAATTAAATTCTCTACAAAAAAGCTCTCTTGACATTTTCCTCTAAACCCACTAATTCCCGAGATATTCGCAAAACAATCCACAAATCCCCAACTGATCGATCGTGTCAATTAAAATTCCGATTTAAGGCTAAAATGACGCGAAGAATTCCTCTAAAAAAAGAGCGTATGTGCGGTTACATGTAATCAACTCCAAGTGGCTAATTAATATCACCACCCCGGACACTTCTCCCTTGTTCACTCTTTCTCCACGATCCTCTCCTCTTTTTTCATCCCCGCGTTATAAAGTCCGTTCACAAGCCCCTTTAAGTGTGTGTTGAATCCTCCAACCAATAAAAAACCGTAAAAAAAGCGAAGCAAGCCATTGGACAACCGCGACGCCGGCGAGTTGATTAATTGGAGGAAAAAATTGGTAGTTAGGTTTCAGTGGTGAGACAAAAAATCCGATGGATAATATTCCACGTTCAATGGAGGTTTCAGATAAATTTCTTTGGGGTCGAAGCGCCACGAGGAACAAGGTAATTAAGTGGAGTCGATGAACATTATTGCGGCGGGAAAGTTTGCGCTTTTTTAAAAATATTTTTGCAGTTTTAGCGCGAATTTTACGGTGTTTCAAACTGATTCGTTGTTTTGGTTCAATGAAGATGAAGAGCTACGCGATTTTCGATGGTTTCGTTGGAAAGAGCGGGAAAATTTTAAAATTTTCCGCTCTTTTCGATGAAATTGAAGAAAATTTGAAAATCCAAAAATTTTCGTTTTTGTGGAGAGATTTTTTTTGAATTATTTAGAATAATATTTCTGAATAGGAATTCCGATATATTCTCTTTTAAAATCAAAGTAAAAAGTTGTTTGTTACTGGAAATAACAAAGGCTTGAATTTCCAACCATTATCCTTTGTAAATGAGAGTCTATGTGTATGAAACTGTCACATTGAAACTCGAGCGCGAAAATACTCTCATAAACTTCAATTTTCATTGTAAAAAAAACTTTATACTCGCAGAGAGACTTGAAGTCGTTGAAAATCCCGAGAGTTTTTGCCATTGAAAAATTCATGAATATTCCCCGAGAGTCGGAGAATGAGAGGCAAAAAGAAGATTGAATTATTTGTGTCAAAGTTTTGCATTAATTTACAGTTGTGAGCGAAAAATAAATTCTAGAATTGCATGAAAATTATATTGCAAATATCTCGGAAACGAGTGGGTTTGGAGGAAAATGTCAAGAGAGCTTTTTTGTAGCTCTGAAAATTCTCTACAAAAAAGCTACCTTGACATTTTTCTCTAAACCCACTCGTTTCCGAGTTATTTGTGAAATAATAATTGAAGTAGAGAATTTTTAAATCAGTAGCAAAATAAAGAGAATTTTTTTCTTACTTTTTTTGCGAATATCTTCTAAACGAGTGGGTTTAGAGAGAAATGTCAGGAGAGCTTTTTGTAGCTCTTTAAATTCTCTACAAAAAACATTTCTTGACTTTTCTCCTAAATCCACTCGTTTCGGAGATATTTACAAAAGAATACACAAGAAATTTCCTCCATTTTCCTAATAATTCCGGAACTATCTGCTTCAAATAATTGACTTCGCGAATATCTCCGAAACTTTCGCGTTTATCAAAAAAAGTCAAGAGAACTTTTTTGTAGAGAATTAAATTCTCCACAAAAAACCTCTCTTCATAAATCCCCGTAACTCCAATAGCTTCCGAGATATTCCCAAAATAAACTCTCAATCAACTTCAATGAGATTACAATCGAAATAATCGACGAGAAAATTAATCAAGCGTCATTACAAAAATGTAAAGAACGCCAGAAATAATAAACAACGATTTGTTGGTAATAAAGGAATCAATTTGATATCGTGTTATATCAAGATAGACTGGACGAAGTCATATCCAGTTGCATCAAGTTAGGAGTACAAACGAGCCTTGTAATCGACACCTGCGTATCGGTTTATAAACGTGGCATACACCGGTTAATCGATAACCAACAACGGTCGCGCAGTCTCGACCGTGAATATATACCTGTCGACATGTATGAAGCCTCGTCCAATAGACTACAGATAGGGAGAGAGAGATAGTTCGATTATTAGTGTCTCTCTCGATCGAGCGAAAGGTTTCTCGAATTTTGTTTCATTTCGCTCGCGAAATTTACGGGAAAAATTATTTAACAATGATGGGTGAAATCTCGATGGAAAATTGGATTATTCGTGAAAAATGGGGGAATTTTACATTGGAATATCGAAAATATTTTTTGGGAGATTTAAAATTTGGAGAATCGAAGAGAAATAATTTTACATTTGGTAAATGATTTTTTGGGGATTTAGGAGCGATAAAAAATTCTGGAAATATTTGGAGACGGAAATTTGATTGGATGGATTATTGCAGATTTTTTTTAGGAAATTTACAGTGTATTTTTTATTAAAAAATTATTGATTAGTTGAGTGAAAATTAAATTCCTAAAAATTTCCATTCTTCTGTGAATATCTACGAATTGAGTGGGTTTAGGAGAAAATTTCAAGAGAGCTTTTTCGTAGAGAATTTTGTGGGCTACAAAAAGCTCCCCTGACAATTTTTTTTCGGGCTAATAGTCTCTGAGATATTTACGTTTGAATACAAATGCAATTTTCATCGAAAAAAAATTTTTTCAGAAGTTTCAAATTATGTTTTGACGAATATCTTCGGAGTGAGTGGGTTTAGAGAAAAATGTCAAGAGAGCTTTTTTGTAGAGAATCAAATTCTCTACAAAAAAGCTTTATTAACAAATTTCGATCGCGAATTTTATTTGAAAACCTTCATTTTCATCGAATGAAATAACCGAAATTCCTCATTTTCCCCTCAATGGAAACACCAACCGTAAAAAACCCCTTCCAAACTAATGGAAAAGCTTTGAAACTTTTAACGAAGTAATCAACGAAAATTTCTCGAATATTTGCTGCGTAACACAGAGCCCTTGAATATATCCATAAAAGGCTTTGAGATCTCGCAGATTTGGTTCGTGTTTGTCTTGGTTAACGACGTAACCGTTTACTCCAACCTCGCTAAAATAAACCATCAACGTTGTGAAAAGCCGTACAGCATGAGTTAACCATTTGTTTCACGAGTATAATAAGTGCGCCTTTGATTATGCAATAAGCGATTGTATTACGAGCATTAAAAATTATTAAAAGAAGTAGAAAAAATTTGTGGGTCATTCTTTCACAATTATATCGGAAACGATTGGGTTTAATGAAAAATATCATGAGAGCTTTTTTGTAGAGAATTTAATTCTCTACAAAAAAGCTCTCCCGATAAATTTTCGTAGGACGAATAGTTTCCGAGATATTCACGATTCAATAAAAATTTCATTTTTATCGAAAAAAACGTTTTTCAAAAGTTTCACTTTGCATTTCAATGAATATCTCCGAAACGAGTGGGTTTAGAAAAAAATATCAAGAGAGCTTTTTTGTAGAGAATTTAATTCCCTACAAAAAAGTCCTCGACGAAAACGACGATTCAGCGAAGCCTCGCGAATGAGAGACTGGCGCACGTATTCACCGCGTTTCTTGTTCCCTTTTTTCTCTGTTTTATGTTACGTTATATAAAAAGAAAAGAAAAAAAATCAACTCACCTGGTGTCTGGCTGCGGGGTGTCGGGGGTGGGCTGGACTGTGGATCTATTAGCCGGCCGTGCTTATGGGGCGCATTTGCGCAACCTCCACCTCCGAACTGGTTCGGCTTCGTCTCTGCATTCTGTAACATAGAAAAATAAGCTTTCAGTTATAACACATTTCGTGATTACATTATTAAACCTCCTTTTTTTCCATGTTTATGGGGCTTTATAGGTGAAGCATGAAGCGGAGAGTTGCGGCAATGGCTTCATCAAATAGCCCGGGAAATTTCTGATGAAAAATAGTATAGAGCAATCCACTTTGCCCCAGTACTTTCCAAGTTATTTAAAAGACAAGTTTTTCAAGTGAAATTCTCGAGTTTTCGCATTCTCCTTCTTTCTCGCGGCGTTCGAGTTCTATGGGGGCAAAATGGATTTTTCTATACTATTTTCCGACGGAAATTTCCCTGGCTACACGATCCGCCCATCCCCAACCCCCTTCGATTAATCGATTCCAAGACAATATCGATAATAGCAAAAGTTTTGAATTTCGCGCCAATGCATTTGTTCGCTCATTTGAAATTCGTTTGATAAAAATATTATTTTGCCAGACGCACACACAAAGTCTACTCTCAGTCTGGCGCCACCACTGTGCGCATTGATATGCAAGCAACGCGTTTGATTAAACGTCGATATGCGTTTCTCCTACGGGCAATCTCGCCTGAGTTATACATACAGAAAAATAGCGCCCATCTCTGGGATAGACGTTGAAAACTTAGGGAACTCGCGTCGCACAATTTTTTCATCTCTCCGGTCTTCTCTATGATGGTACAATACGAACAGCAGCAGTGCCCAGGGAAAAGTTTATATTGGATTTCATATTTAATGCAATACATGCCGGAGCCCAACGGACTCTCTCGCGAGGTTATGGGATAAATTATTTATATCCAAGGGCGCACTCTCGGCTCTCTATTTCTTAAGAATGCCAAAGTATATTGTTCGTGAGCCTCGAACTTTGTCCTTTTGATGTGAGCTATTAATGGTGGATTTTAATGAATTTTGAATATTTTGAAAAATGAAAATTCGGGAATTTTCAAATTCTCGTGATTTCATTGGAAAGAGCGGAAAATTTTACCCCGAAAAACACTTTAAGACAATTAATTTGGCTCCATTATTAACCGAGATAATGAACAATTAAAAGATTATTTATTAACTTATTTTTTAATTATCTCGGAAAGTATTGGTCTGGCGGACATCTTCTTATATCGTTTTCCGCCTCATTTTTTCCGATCTTTTCGATGAAATCAAATTTTTTTGGAAATTCCAACAATTTCGATTATCGAAATAACTCAGTTTCTTCGAAAATCACAGCAATGAGATTATCAAATTTTGCTGAGCGATATTTTTTTTTGGATCGTGTTAACATGTTTTTTCATGATTTATGTAATGGGTTTGATGCTGGGGTTGAACAGAGGCGAATAAATTTTTTTGGGCGAAATTTCCCACCGTCTAAAGGAGCATTAAGGTCACTTCACAAAGGCTAAGGTCGTGCTTTATAATATCTGTTACATTTGAGACAGGTTTAAATGCCGGGTGGGATAAGCTCTGCGCCGTCTGAGAGGTTCGTTTGTATATACTGCCCCGTATTTTCCTACTCTGAGAGATTCTACGAAGAAGTTAGAGAAAGAGAGAGAGAGGAAGATCGATAGTTTCGAGGAAAAGGGCGGACCGTTCTACGGTAATCGGGTCAGGGGTCGCTATCATTTACTTTTCAACTGTTTTATTTGTCGGAAAATATTGTGATTATCATTTAATGGTATTAATAAATTTCTGCGGAAATAATTGAATAATTTAGTGGCGAAGAGAGAAGTTGGAATATTTGTCGGAGATTCGGCTGCGAATATTATCGGAATGAGTGAGTTCAGAGGAAAATGTGAGGAGAGCTTTTTTGGAGAGAATTTTGTGGGCTACAAAAAAGGTCTCTTGATATTTTTCGATAAACCTAATAGGTTCGGAGATATTCGCAAAAAAAGCTGCCAGTAATTTTTGAATTATCGTTGATTATCGACATGAAGCAGAAGAAAAGATTCTTTCTGCATTCTTTTGCGAATATCTTCGAAACGAGTAGACTTATCAAAAAATGTCAAGAAAGCTTTTTTGTAGGGGATTAAATTACCTAAAAAAAGCTCTGATTAAAAATGCCCGCATCTCCCTCAGTTTTCGAAATATCGTCAGAAAACTAACTTCTTTTTCCCCAACAAAAAAAATTCCAATTCAAGGAAATCCACTTCGCCAATTAATCAAATGAAAAAATTATTCTCTCCTCCGCAAATAATGAGGAATGCTGAATTAATACCTCGCATTTATGAATTTTTAACTAAATTCACTGAATCGCGATCTAATGAAGAGCATTTGGTGTTCCAGTAAGTTGCACACTGGGATTTCTCCACTCGGGCAATAACTTTATGTCGAGGGGATTATTCCACGATTTGAAAGTGTGTTGGTAGTGGCAATTAGCACGGACTGGTACATGGTGGAGAGACCATCCCGCGGTTCATTATCGGTGGGAGTTTCACTGAGTAAGTTTATACAGCCTCTGGATATATAATGTCGTGCAATCGATTATTCCGAAGGGTATTTTATCGATGCTCAGGAAATTGTGATTAACTCTGATGGAAGCTGGAATTTTTATTATTAATTTGTTCGGATTCATTGGATTCATTGATAATCAATCACGCAGAGAAGAGAGGCGTGAATTATTGCTGAGTAATAAAAGGGCGTAAGTCAGTATTTTTATAAAAAAATCATTGCAGATTCATTTTTGTAGATTAAAAAAAAAAATGGCACTTACGCCCTTTTGACGATGTAACTGAAAAAACACATTTTCCCAATTACTCAACAATGGAATAAAGACAATAACACAGTTTTGTCCGTAAATTTGAACACGTGCATTGCACGCGCTTTGTTTGTCCTCGGGTGAAATTTAATGTATATCCAGTTTCGGAGGGTATGAGCAAAGTTAGCCATGCCTGGAATCACTGGTAGATTTAATGTCTGACCATAAACGTATTATCGTCAGCCACTATGGAAGGACGGAGAGAGAGAGATGGTAGCTCGTGTCCGAAAGGGATCCTCGATAGTGCCAGCAATAAAAGCACACACGCTGCATCGTCGTGGTATCGTAAAGAGCCTCAAACTACTCTCTCTGTCTCTCTCTTGCGTTTGCCCCCGGGTAAAATGCAGGGAACGTGTTCTACTCGTTGAGAAGTCGATTTTCATTCTATAGACTTGAATTTTATGTTTCATAGTTGCATAAAATTGCATGGGATGTTTAGTGAATGTTTTTTCGGGAGGAAGTTCTTTTTTTTCGTTGTTAAATTTTCTATTCAGTTTCGTAATAGAGATTGGAGACTTTATTTTGGGGATATCTCAGAAATTATTGGGTTTAGGGGAAAATTTCAGGAGGCGTTTTTTGTAGAGAATTTAATTCTCTACAAAAATGATCTCTTGACTTTTTTCGATAAACCTAGTCACTCCGAAGTTATCCATCAAAACGTAAATTAAAGACGAATTTTTTTTTTTTGATGGAAATTGAATTTTTTATTCAATCGTGAATATCTCGGAAAATATCGGCCTGAGGACAATTTTTCAGGAGACCTTTTTTGTAGAGAATTCAATTCTCTACAAAAATGGTCTCTTGACATTTTTCGATAAACCTACTCACTCCAAAGTTATTAATTGAAACATGAAATTAAACTGAAGTCATGAAAAAACGTTTTTTTTTCGATGAAAATGGAATTTTTCATTGAATCATAAATATCTCGGAAACTATTGGTCCTACGAGAATTTATCAAGAGACCTTTTTTGTAGCTTATGCAATTCTCTACAAAAAAGCTCCTCGAC
>JABSMS010002038.1:0-17130 GCA_018902275.1 Aleiodes sp. PSUC_FEM 10030003
TTTAGATTTTGGAAAGGGGGACCCCTTCAAATCTTGACCAGAAAACTCGAATTTTCTAAAATATCAAAAAAATTAATTTTTACACATGTTTCCCACTTGGAATTTCCTCAGCTTTCCAATGGAACTATCAAAATAAACCTATCTTTGATATTTCCGTCGATTTCTCCGATTTTCATCATATCGTCGTCCTAGAGTCAAAAGGGCTTAAGTGGCATTTTTTAAAAATCTACAAAAATTCAATCTACATTCATTTTTCCATAAGAATACTAACTTACGCTCTTTCAGTATCCAGCAAGAAAAAAATGGCACTTACGCCATTTTGACTCTAGGACGACGATATATAACATCAAAACTATGGTGTGTCCAATTTACCCCTTGTATCCATTCTACCCCACCTTCCCCTAAAATTGGAGAAAAAATATAATGGTATATGAATAATGATTTTATTTCTCGTTAAATTCCATTTCTGCATCATCGATTAAACATTTAAAACCATATAGACGTATCAAAGCATGAGGTCAATGTACGAATACGATCGAACAAACTGAAATTGCATTTCGTGTTTTTGGGGTGGGAGGAAATATGCCTTCGAAATTCGAGATATCCCGGGGAGAACAGAAATGAGAGTGACAGAGAGAGGGAGAAAGTGAATAGGTTTATATAGAGTGCAACACAGGAAACCATTGGACAGCTGACGTGTTTGCCACTGAAAACGCTACTTGTGTAGCGAGACAGGTAAACGGAGGTACAAAAAAACTACATATACTTATTTGTAAATTACTGTTTTGAATGAGAAAGACACCAAACGTACAATTCAATAGAGCATATCGTACATAATTAAAATGTTTCGACACTGAATGAAAGAAAAAAACACGACTAGTCAATGATACGAATTCATTCATTTTTTTATCTTCAACTAATAATAATGTATGATCAATAAAGCTTCATTGAGGTGTTTATGCAAAACTTGAAGTCTCGAAGGATTATTATATCAACTATTTTTCTTCAGTCATTCAAAGGCTAAATTAAATGACAAGTTATGAGGAAATTCAATAGGTTCACGTGTTACACGAATTTACATACTTGAGACATTAAATGAATGTACAATTCTGAGCAAAAAAAATCTGAGATGACTGTGAAAAATTCTTCTAAGTTTTGAAAAAAAAGTAAAGCAATTTACTTATTGTAGAAGAAGTAATAACGTTGATTTCTCTCGTCCCTGCTCGTATTTCTCTTCTGTATACAAAAGCAAGTTAAGGATAAATGAGTGTCCAACAAAATGTAATTATTCTCACGCCAATGTCATCCCCGTGGGGGTGTAAGAAGGGGAGGCAACTGGGGCTTCTACACTTCTTATCCGTCATAAAGGTAAATCCATGGGGGAATTTTCTCTCTAATTCAAGTGAGCTTACTCTCTTGGGCCAACAGTGGAATAATGACGACCTGACGGCGCTATTAATAACGCGGCCTCTGTACGCTTGACTCCATTGGGGTACCAGTGCAAGTTGTTTGCCCGCTGGTATAACGAGATATAGCTCGCCTTGTCTACCGTAATAATTCATTCTATGAAATAAAAACATATCCTATGGTACTACCACTAGTGGTAGTTATGCACACACATTATTCTGCATGAGAGAACGGTCTGATGTAAAATCTCCCGTTTTTTTCCAATTTTTTTCATCAACTCTTCCTTTATTTCTAATCTCGAACGTGAAACTACAATTTTACGATGGACAGCTCGTACTTTAATGGCATCCAGAAAGGGGAAAAATTGATTTTTTTTTTCAATTCTCTTTCATTTTCTGTTTCACAAAGTTTATTGATCACAAACACGAAGAGACAATCTTCCAATAGCTTTGAGATGCTTTGATACATCAATGTCAATGGCCGTGTGGGCTAGGAGCGTAGGCTGTGGCTAATAAGAAAGTATAACGTCCACGCAGAGTTGTATTAACACCGCAGGCGTCCATTACCGTTCGTCACGTTCGTTCTTTTTTCCTTCTTTTTTTTTTCTATTATGTGGTTCTTTTTCTCATTTCAACTCTTTATTTTCATCATCAAGAGTCTTCAATTACTCGGCCTATGAATCAGCTGAATACTTGACCTTGAAAGTGATCCGAGTTTAATCTCAAGTAGTTAATCTTTACTAGTCGCATGGGCTCATTCAAATGAAATAATACAAGAACATGATCGTTAGCTGTGATTAGAATGTTTATTTTTTTCTCTTCATTGAGATCAGTTTAATGGGCAGTGTTTTGCATACGGGCGGGGTCTCATCGGTGAATTATAGTTGAATGTAAGAGGAAACTCATTAAAGAATGATTGAATTGTGAAACGATGTTTATGATAATTCTACCCGTTTATGAATTTCGAAATTGACGAAAACAATGTTGAAGAAGCTACATGTACGATTATTCTTGAGAATAAATTACCTAACGCCTTCTGCATAATAGTGGATAGCTTTGGCACTAACCAATGTATGAAAATAATGCCAAAAGTGATCCGGGGAAGAGAGAGAAGAACGAAGGAGTCTGAAGAGGTGAAAGAGTTGAGAGAATGAAACAAGTCCCTGAGACGAATACATCAGAGAACCAATGGACATAATTGGTTGGCATTCCTTAGGGTCCTTGGATTGCTCTGTTGCACCTGCACACAATGTGTACAACCAGGTGCACCGGTTCTTCTTCCTGGGATCTTGGGTGGATGATACTGGCGTGTAAAGAAGGACTTGGGAAATGGGTGCTGCGAGAGGAAGAGAGAGAAAGAGAGAAAGTCTTTAATGAGACTCTGAAAGAGTCGAGATCAAAACATTGTCGTTAGCTTTACAGACACTGCTCTGTAATTTCATTCTCAACAATACATAACTCTGTTTTTATATAAAAGACGTAGAGAATTTTATTAAGTCTGATTAACTGTCGATTTTAAATGAGTTTTTAATGTCTTCATTTAGTTGGACGATTCAGTTAACGAGTTGGTGAAGAACTTGCAGAAGTGGAAATTCCATTCAAACTTATTTTGTATTTGTTTGTCTGAATTGATTCTACGCAGTGCATCAATGTTTCTAAAATTATTATCCGGCTGAAATGCCCATCAAATGTTGCTTTGAAATAATCAGAAAGATTTAACCGAAATAAGACGTTAAGAAACGATTATTTAACCGCAAACGATGATCAACGTAGCTGTTGTGAGGTAACAGCCGGTCTCCACTTGCTAACAGGGTGGTCCAAACACACCACCCAATTCTCTTCTGTAGTGTTGTCTACCTCCTTGCTCTCCCACCGCCTCTTCATCACTCGAAACCCACAGGGAGATAACTTTGGCGAGTCACGCTTTGCACCAACTGCTGCAGAAACTGACGACGTGATTGCTCTTGAACACTCTCCAGGCAGAAACCATATCGCTCGAGAGAGGCGTTAATCAAGCGAAACCAAAGCCGTCACTTAGTGGCCTTGCTATTGCAATTTCATCTCTCTTCTTTACTTTATTATTAAATACAACTTCTCTTGAATTCCACAGAAAATATATTATTTTGTTTCTTTTTGTCACAAAGAAAATGAAATGAAATTCTCAGGGGAAAGAAATTATTTGAAAGATATTGCGTGATACTTGGGAGTTTCGATTCGTATATACATTTCTTTTCTCTTTCATTGCTCTCCTCTTCTATTTCCGTCTTTTTTTCAGACATTCCTGGCTTGTCGAGCGGATTCAACTGTGCAATAGACAGTTTTCTAGTGTGACAAGAAATTGCTCCACGATCTTCGTCGGTGCATAACCAATTAGCGTACCCTGGGTATATAAACCCTCGTCGTTTTCTGTCATCGTTCTACGCTGGAATATGCCATGCTCGTTAACGATGTTAACGTCACTACTGTCGTCACCCGTCAGCCCTTTAAATTGTTTTATATTTCCGGATATTGTTTTTGTTAGATTCTTCACCCAATTAATCACCAGAATTTTTTTTCACTACATTTTTTTATCCTCTAGAATGAAATAATAAATGGGAGGCTATTTTTGGATGAGTGAAATTCATTGTTGTCAGTTTTAATTGAAAAAAAATCCTCAATTATTTAATTTCCAGAGGCGAAAGAGATTTATTCTACTTTTCCTTTCCAAGAAAACACGTTTATGAAAAAAATAATGATAATGTTGAACGTTTCGAATAAGCATATAATCGTCTAATTGAAAATAATCGTCTAACCGGTTCTTCGAATCCGGTAACTATAAGCTCAGCATGAATCTCTGGGTTATATTGACTGTCCTACAACGGGGGCGCCGGCATTAGTGAGACAAGGAAAAGAGATAAAACGATACTACCAACAGCCAATTCAGTTTGAATCTCTTTCAGCTACTTTTCTGCTAAACGTGTGTGGGTGTGATCATTTTCGCTATCTGTTTTATATACTGACGAATCGATTATCATTCTGACATGAAAACGAAATAGGGAAAGTGGAGTAGAATGATTATTCTGTGGAAAAGATATGATTGACTTTTGTCATATTTTTTGGGAGAACCACTGTTTAGGCTAAAAATTGAAGCATCAACTTTTATAATTATGTATATCTCCGGTTCTAATTATCGTAGGCCACGGATTAAAAGAGCAGAGATTAGAATCAATCTTTTATTAGTTTGGGAAAAATAAGAATTTGTTTTTTAATGAAATGGATTAAAACTTCGTTAAAAATTTCATTGAAAACAATTTCAAAAGTAATTCTGCCATCGGAAATTTCCTCGGCTTTTCACTGAAATCGTTGAAAAGATCTCATCTCAAATACTCCCACTCCTTTCAAGCGATTTCCTTCGCATCAAATATTTAAATTCCAACTAAAATCCAATATGTTCGTTTTCCTCTTAATCTCCATTCAACTCCACCTCTTCTTCTACACTTTTGATATTTTTCATGATCTAAGATTAAATTCTAATTCAATTTTCCTATCAGCGACAAAATGATGAATGTAATTTGTGGAGATGTTTGAACAATTTTGCGAAGTAGGCGGAAAATTTATTCAGTTGAGAACAAGATGGAATCTCTAAAACCATAAAGATTCAACCTTACTCGCACAAACTGGAAGGGAACTTTTCCCACCACTTTGAAGATTTATGCAACTCTCGCTTTTTCTCTTACCCTCGTTAATTCTCGAAGGAAAATCTCACCAACCACCGCACTTACACTCCCTCAAAAAACCCACGAGAGCTTATTTTACAATTGAAATGGGAAAAGTTTTTTTTCTCCTTTGATCCTCGTTCACAGTGTCGACGATTGCGCAATTGACCTACAAAATAGTTTTTTATAATAATTTTTTTTATTTAAATAATTGCTTCAGTGGATAATTCATTCCAATTGAATATCAACAAGTATGAGAGCAAAAAAACGTCCGAGTGACATTGTTGCCTTCAAGCATACTGCGTAATTTGATTATAACACTGGGGGAAAAAATTATCGATATCACAATAAAATTTTTTGATTCAATGAACCGAATTCATTCGATACGAAGCAAAAGAGAATTAGTTATTGTGAATAATTTTTTTTTTGACATTCGAATTCATTCATATTGAAAAAATCTAATTTAACATCTCACGGAAAATGAATAAAACAATTGGATAAAATAATGAGAGATAATTTTTTTCTAATATCATGACCAACCAGCGAATAAAGAGCAAACGATAGTTCACGTGTCTCTTTGGCTGGAAAATTACTCGTCTGAAGCTACGTGCTCATTGAATTTACCACCAAAGTTATAAATCCTTCGTTTTCAGTCATAAAGTTTGGTTGAGGCTATTTAATTTTATTATACCCAAGAGTCATTGAGGGGAGGGCGGAAAAAATTGAATTGGCAGAGCATAAGGCGCCAGTGTAATACTCAAGTCGATAATTTCTCTGCGATGTTTTTTTCCTCTTTCAAGACATGAAATAACCTGGATCTCTTACTAACGCTCACCAAGGTCGAGTTTCTCGCCTTGTCCGTATTACCTCCTCCCTTCTCTCGTTGCGATTAACGATTATAACTCTTTCCCCTAGCTACACTATTGGCCAATAATTTTTCCTTGACTCTGGATGTTGAAAAAAGAGAAATAAAAAAGCGTAATTGAAGGTCGAATCAACCTCAAAGGTTAATTCACTCTTTGCTGAGATGAAAATGTCTGCTGATTTTAATACCCTGTATTCTCATTTTATGATTAATTCTCCTTCGGTAAAATTTTTATTTCAATTTAAAATGATACTACGAGAAAATAGTGAGCACTCAATTCCTTAATTGATCACGACAAAATTTAAGAAACAATGTTGCAAAAGATAATTATTAATTTGATGAAAAAAATTGTTCGTATAATTTAAAAATTCTCGACACAAATTCTCATATTTTCTCCGAAGCAATAAATAACCTTCAATGAAGAGTTATGAATGCAAAAACTTTTTTCCAATAAAGATGTATTATTTGATGCAATTTCAACAGACAGTATAGAATGTATAAAGTTCTCGTAATATCCACAAATATCGAGTACGAGAGGTCCTGAAACCACTCAAGTTAAAGATACAGTGTACTTGGATGAGTTATTATGGTTATACATCCATAATATGAGAGAAGAAAGGAAGCTGCCTGCAGGATCGTTGGCGGTTTGAATTACGATCCGCACGGTCCATCATCCTAAGTTAAAAGCACAATTTGTATCCTTATGATGCGATATCTCTGTATAGATGAGGGATAAAGCCAAAAGAAAATATTCCCTGGCTTGAAGCGCTAGAGCCGGCCTAGTCAGACAAAGAGGGCGCTCTCATACATTTGAGAGCAAGCTAACTCTGAGGAAGATACGATCGACGTTACGTTGAGATATACGGCTCACGATTGGCATGCACACCAAGCGTTACCACTTACCGATCAGCCATTTCTTCTTGTACTGCTTCTCTGTGTGGTTTTATCCTTCTCTGTTTTTTTCCCCTCTTTTTTCTCCTTTTTTCTCCTCTTCTCTCTCATAAGCCCATGGAGTTACGTGGACTTATTTTTTCTCTCTCAGTCAGTTTGAAGAATCACGCGAGAAAGATCGAATCGCTTTTGGCTTTATATACTTTGCTATAATACTCGAGATTGAATCCTTTTCCATCTCGATAAAGAAAATTACGATGTATTATAAACCAGTTGAAAAATAATTTGAATGTACATTTTTTCACGTAATACTTATTTCATTTATTTAACTATATAGAAATAATGAATTAATTCCACCGTGAAATTGTTAATTTTTTAATAATGTGAAAAATAATTTGGCAAATGTTTTGTTTTGCTTCTCGCTCGTTTACCCTTAATTTTATGTTTTTAATTTCTGGACACAATTTTTCACATCGTAGAGCAGCTGGTAAAGTGGCCCCTTGTGCACCTGGTTGAATTGAATTAGTCAGTGTAATAAAAGAAAATTGAGCGTAAACAAGAATAAGCGTAAAAAAGCAGAAGAGAGAGAAAGGTATGAGAAGGGTCGACGACAAGTTGATGATGTCACGTGCCACTATCTACCTCTGGGGTTGCTTTCGAAGTTTCAACGAAACACAGAATAAACCGGCGATGCGAAGAAAGGGAGGAGAGAAATTCAAATGTCTACTGTGGCACAAAATGAGAGGCCAGAGGGCGAAAAGCTTTCTTATAACAATAACTTCAATGTAATTATTCCAAGGAGTAGCTGCCAATTTTTTCTCGCCTCTTCTTAATCGCCGAGGGAAAAAAGCCTGAATAAACTTAGTTTGACGTTTGGTAAAGAAAGAGCAATAAATCTTGAAAAACCGTTAATCAAATTATATTTCCATCCAAATATCAATCGTTCACTGTCTCTAATCAAAACCATTCATCGGAAACTTGTTATTGCGAACAAACAACTCTTTCTTTATGTATAATTCAGCGAGCTGTTGGTCAGTATTTTACTCAGTAAAATATCGAACGCAGTATGATAGGAGCATAAACCACGGGCATCCGTGCAAAACTGAATTACCAAACGCATGTACATATGAAGGGGTCCATCGGAGGATGTGGTGAGCCGCAGGAAACTACCAAACCCTCTGATATGCGTTTGCATATGGAGGGATTACGGAGTGATGATTTTTATTTCAATTCAGAATCACAACAAGAGAATTAATTACATCCTCAGCAATAATCTATTGAAAGAAATATCCTCCGTAATTATGACAATCAATACTAATTTCCTCGAAGACAATGAATAATAAAAATGCATCAATTTGAAGACAGGAAACAATTTAAGTGTAATCACCAACAAGTCATAAAACTCGAAAATGGATAAAGCGCAATTAATTTGATTGCCGCAGTCAAATGAATCGGCCGTGGTAATTTTTTCGTATTTTATGTATACTCTTTGTGTTCCGGCAGTAGTTCCTGAATGGCAAACAACTAATGACTCCATTGCTTCATTACGCTTCTGCACTACGTTGAGGTCGGCAACAAAATGACAATGGCATTGGACGTGCCAGAGCATTGTAATCTCTATCACAGTGTTGATTTTAATCGAATAGCAACGCCAATTATCTGATGATAGTAGTGACATTGCCATTTTAAATGCAAATCGCTTGCAAAAAATTTTCCTATTATTTTTTCCTTCTATTCAACTATTTTTCCTTCATAATCTTCTTTGCTGCCACATATCGAGTACGAATATTGAAGTCGTGAATATTATTGCATGGGTGCATTTTCCAACGGTAAATTGTGTGGTTCTGCCATTTCAACGTCGAATAGAAATATTTTATGATCTGGAACCTCAATTCAATTCTATGTGATTGAATGCCAATGGAGAGAGCGGGGGAAAGATTGGAGGAATAGAGAAGAAAAAAAACGGGCTGAATTCAAACACGCGCAGCTCTTTTCTCCCCCGGAATTTCATTCCATGCAAATAGTCCATTAATTCAAATGTTTTTTTATTTCCTCAAGATTTCTTCCGCTCCATCAAATGTATCTTCGGAATAAAAATGAATTTGAAATGAAGTTTGCATGAGTTGACAGTTTTAATTTATGGAGAAACATTCGATTCGCTCTCTTGCATTAAATGGAAATGAAAAAACAAATAGTGTACTTATTTTCTAAAATAATAATAACTGTTAAAAAAAATTATGCACAAGAGTAATGAAATTCTCAAACGCAAGACAAAGAAAATTATTCAACTGGAGAATGATGCTGAAGATAAACTAGTGCCTGGGGATGTGAATGAGACAAAAATGAAGTAAAAAGAATAAAGAAAACAAGAGAGAATACTGAAGAACGTAAGAATGAAAAGGTGGTGCAAAAGATGCCACAGCGTTGGTTGGTATACGCTTCCGCGGTACCCAAGAGCCTCGACGAGGTAATGGGCCATTTATTTTCACTCGTTGACCCCACAGCGAGACTAATGTGTCTCGGCAAGCTTTTTCGCGTATCTCAGAGATACATTTTCTTGTACGTAAAAGCGGGACAAGGCACTAGAATGTTTGCAATACAGTCCCATGAATCTTTTCGAGATAAACATAATTGTTATTATCATTTCTGAATTTCAAACAATTGAAAGGAGAAATGGAAAACGAAATTATCAAGAATTTAATATAACTGAATGCCCTCGATGTTATCCTCAAAGGATCTCAGATGGATTTTTATTTTCTTCATATCTTTGAGATTCTCAACACGATATCTTGGTCCCCACGAGTGTACCAGCCACCTTGTTACTGTTATCTCCGAAAAAATGTGAAGGGTGAAGTAAAAAAGGGTAGAAAGTCACGAGAGTGGAGACTAGGAAAACGAGGAGATGAAAGAAGAGGGTTTATACCCCGTTGAGTACATACCAGTAGTCTACATAGGAGGGCTTTTTTTTTTTTTTTGTATTTGTGTATAGAACGTCCTCTTGCGTCTCGTCATTTTCCGCCGAGTCATATACCCCCGCATGTATGTGGTGCTTACAGACTTCAGGGAAAAGACGACTGTGGAGAAAAAAGGAGAGAATGGTAGGAAAAAAAGAGAAACGTTTGTACTCGTGGGTGAATGACTCCTCGCATTTCTTCGCTCTCTGACAACGACAAGCGATCTCGGGGATTCCCCTTTGGTACTCGTCTATTTTACATTGTTGGCATATGCCAAATAAACTCTACTTTTTCATCATATGACTTTTTCTTATTCAACAAAAATTCTTTTACTTGTATTCACATTGTATTCAAAATATTCCATGAGAGAGACAAGATTTTTTATTACATTTTTCATTCTTTCGTCCTTTTCATTTGAATGAGAGATTTTCTTTTGTGGATTCTGTGAGAGTATCTCTTGAGAATGAATGAATTGAGTGCATTTTCAAATGAAAACAGACTGAATAAATCAATTCTTACAATCGATAATTTCATTCATTTAGAGATCGAGAAATATTTTCTCCTGATATCATAGAAAAGGAACGGAACAATTGGTTTGAGAATGTATGAATAAAATTGAATTCAACTCATCTCAATGGAAAGTACGGTATTATTGAGATCAAAGCACGAATTTATAACGTTTGGTCCGTTGCCCAGAAACTGGACACATACAGAGAGAATCATGAGACGAATAAGGGTGAGGGAGCGAAGGGTATATACGAATGGAGGAAAGGAAAATCCCAACCGATAGAAAAATATGGATTCAAGAGCGAAATCAAGCGTCCGAGAGGATCGGTATCGTTTCACCAACCATAATAAATATTCAGTGAAGAATTTTGTTCTCTTTTCCCTTTTGCTGGCACCCAAAAGGGTCCTTCATATACTTCAACCGATTCTTGGCTTTGATCGTAAAAATTGGTTGAAACTCTCTTTTGGAGAGGAAGAAAAAAACTCTGGAGCGATAAAAGAAAAGCGAAGGACCCAAGGGAAAACGAAATCTCATACCAAAAGACCATAGAGGGTTAAAAAATCTTTTTCTCTCCCTCATTCCCCTTATTTCTTATCCCTCAGTTGTTCTCCTTCTCAAGATGGAGTTTTCACAAGATGAAAAAAAAAGTAGAAAGAAAATAAAAAGAATGAGGAGTTGGCAGAGTTTTTGGATGGTACGAAAAAGGCCAGTCTCGTCGATTTTACGTCGGGAAAAGCCGCGCACCACGGGTTGTACAGCTGGAAGCTGGCCAAATGCACTTAACGTTCTATCAGTGAGCTCTCTATAACTTGGGCGTCGGCACCCAAGCGCTGACTACCATACACTCTTTCTCCCATTCTCTTCGCTTTTTTTCTCTCTTCTTTTTCCAAACAGTGTACCTAGATAACCCTGTATTTACTGCCGGAGATACGAGAGATCCTGTTTCCCCAATCTCGTCTCGCGTAAACACAAAAACAAACGAGAAAGAGAGTGCCTACATACACACACTCTCTTTCTCTACTCGGGGTTGCTTTTATAAAAGCTCTTTCTCTGGGTGGCGTACACCACACCATACTATGAACAATCGTTCACTTCACCCTTCATCCCTCTCACCTCGAAAGCTAACCATACGATCTGTCGCTCTTCGTCTACCTTGCTAGCTTTTTTCTGAAACTACTCCATGATTTTTTGTACTCTTTTTCTTTCGCCCATTTTCACTCTTCAGTCCCTCTCCTCGGAATTCCCATATGGGGAAAAAAACATATTACCATTATTCTCAATGCTCGTTGAATTTAAGACTCTCATTTGGTTGGAATTGTGACAAAAAGGGAAATGGTGTCTCGTTTAAATTGGCACAAAATATCTTAGAAAATTAAACGAAAACAATTTTTAATAAAACGAATCTAAATATTCTGAATTCTCATATTTTTTCTATGAATTTGATTATGGAAGTAATCAACATAAGGAATTTATGATACTCGAACAGAAGAAATTCAATTCACAGCTTACTCCTCCTATTTCACGTAATTACAAGGACAATTAACTTACTCCTCTTAATGATCCTTAATTTCATTAACTTTCAGTGGGTCCCTTCGACGCTAAAACTTTTCGATAATAATTTTATTCCAAAACACATTTTCAGTAAACAACTTTTCCACTGGCTGAGCCCATTTATATTTCAATTAGCATTGAATATAGAACCTTAATAAAAAGTAAAGAAATCTTTTTATGAAAACGTCGTTAAATGACGGCAAACTTTAAGTGATGCTGACATTTTATTTTGTTCTTTTATCTCGATTCTCACGACGGCCAATTTGAACTGAACTACCCACTTGGTCTTTCCCCTCCTCCATTTACGCCAGCTTTTCTCCTCAACTGAAGGCATTTTCTTTTCCCTCGTTTCCTTTTTCTTTTTCCTTTACCGACGATTTATTTAACGGCAAAATGTGGGAGTCGAGAGAGGCTGGAGGTAAAGGGAAAGGTAGAGACTTTGTTATGGGTATTAGCCAGGATCTTGAGACGAGTCTCCTGTGTAAGAACCATTTTCCCGCCCTCCTCTCTGCTTTCAAGCTTGAAGGAGAAGAGGAAGAGGAGAAAGGACAAAAGAGAGGGGTAGAAAAGCGCGCGGCAAATGGAACGCGACACTTATAATCTTCCTAGCATCTCTTCGGCTACTCCTCTTCGAAAGAGCTCATGTCTGACGACGACGCGCCTATACCTACTGCGTATTTTACTCTGCCACACTCCACTCTCTTTCTTCCTCTCCTTTACCTTCACGTTGTCGTCATCGTCTTGACAGTGAAGCAAAAAAGGGGGAAAAAATGTCTCCTCATAATTTTCTACCCTCAGCCCTCACCCTCATTTTTCTCTGCCTCTTTCTCGCATCAAAACTCGCCCCTCTTATCATTCTTACCCTTATTTCCGCGTCACGAGAGTTTGTTTTCATTATTTTCATGCCCTCTGGTAATAAAGAATTTTTTTCTCCTCCTTCTTCCTTACATTTTTTTTCACAACGTCACTTGCAACAGTAAGGGCGATTCTAAGTAGTTATTAAATAATT
Organism: Aleiodes sp. PSUC_FEM 10030003; assembly: GCA_018902275.1. Classification (NCBI taxonomy): domain Eukaryota; kingdom Metazoa; phylum Arthropoda; class Insecta; order Hymenoptera; family Braconidae; genus Aleiodes; species Aleiodes sp. PSUC_FEM 10030003. The sequence goes on from JABSMS010002038.1 coordinate 12,880, forward strand.
TTTTTCTACTTTCCACCCAACATTGTTGGCGGATAATTTTCATAGTAATTAGTGAGAATTAGGGGACCAAAAAAAAGATGAACATGCGAAATTGGTTTAAGTGCTAATATATCAAGATTTCTTTCGAATAATTTAATTTTTCCATTATGACGATAATTCTACATCATTCTCAGACACGATTATGAGAAAAAAATACAGTATCAAATGTGCTTTTCACTGAATAATTCAGATGAATAATTTACAAGAGAAACAAAGAAAAGGATGCTGGGTATATTTTACCTTTATTTACTTATGAAGAAACGTTGGATTCAAGCATCAGCCACTCCATATTCTTAATGGAATTAAATTCGTACCTGCAAACAGACAAATGAAATTTAAGTAGATTATTATTTTTATTGCAATAATAGAATTAAAGTGAAAAATTTAATTACACTTTGTACTTTTGTCTGAATTTCATCAACTATCAACTTTGAAGAGCAAATAAGAAAAAAATTTGGAGGAATACGACTCTGGAGAGTGAGAGATGAAAATGCAAAAAACACACAAAGGTACAATCACGTTGAGCGTTAAAAATGAAAATTAAAGTGAGAAGCGGAAATAGAAACGGGAGCCACGTATTTCGGTAGTTGTTCTCTCTGATATTTCTTTTTTTTTTAACAATTTCAACCGTCCACAATCTCCTAGTCTCATCTCCGTTATTTGGCCTCTCCATCTCGCTCCACATTTTTTTTCTTCTTCATAAAGTGGAAAATCTCTTTTGTAAGTCCGTTGCATGTTTCCGCGTCCCTTCGCACGCTCATTTTAATATTCGAGCAGACTTCTCAGCCCCAGTTACTGCGGGCACCTCTGGATGCAATGTTGAAAAAGTAAAGAAGATAAAAAAAAGGGATTGAGAGAGCACCGCTAAAAGGGACTTCTGAACACCTTGTAGCGCCATATATATACTAGACAAAAGAAGGCCACGTGGAACGTACCTAACGTGCATCGACTTTATAATGCACAATTCATGAAGCAGACAACGATAAAGTGATGTACATAAAGCCAAGAGAATATAAAGAGCATTATTTTTTCTTATGAAACTGTCAAGTTATGGGAGTAGATTAAATTCAGTGGTTAAGTGAAATTACAAGATAAGTATTCTCAGGAATTTATGATAATTATATGCATAACTAAGGAACAATGAAAAAGAAAAGAGAGCGATCATTTCAAGTGTTACGGAAGACGGGTAATGAAGCCACGAGTACATAATTCTTTTTTACATGTTTCGGCGTCTGTTCCTGTTTTTCCGATTATTTTTTTCGTTTCATCAATCTGAATGATTTCTTTCCGCATTTTCTGCTCTTTATATTTCATGTAAAGCTTGAATGAGAATAAACTGGCAAACGGAAGTGAATCAGACACTCCTCAAGCGATTCTACTTTCAGTGGCAGAAGAGATTTGCTCGAGGGAATATACAACTTCAAGATCCAAAATACAAGTTGCTAATTGCTGAATGTAAAGGCTTTTCGTTGTATACCAGATTCAGCTCGGCTTATCCTTTTGCCTCTCTCATGTACCCACCAGTTTCCGTTCTTGATTTTCTGTATTCCTCCTTCTCATCGTTTTCACTTATCTCACACTCTAGAATTTTCATTCATACAGAAGGAAGAGTATCTTCCTCTTCATCCGTTCTTACACCCTGTGAATATTCAAAAGCTTCCCAGAGGGCGAGAGAAATTACATAGGGCAACGATTAATGCAAAGGGAAAGCGTTTGTTAGTTGGTTTTTCCCTTGTCTTAAAATCGTATTATTTTTCATTTGAATGAAATGTGTTCTTTTAGGGGGAGAATGGGGGATATGAAAACAAGCGTAATGCGTTAATTCAATAAACATTTCTTTTGTTTAATGGAATTATTAATTTGTTTATTATCCGTTGAAACGATAACGAGGAACGAGAGAAAATGCTCAACCCCCTCAGGGATTTATCATATCTTTTAATTCGTATTCTTTTGTTGTTTTGTGATTACCAAGCGGATAAAAACCGGCTACCCTTTTATTTCATCTTTTTTTACCTTTCTCCACTCATTCCTTTTCTTTCCTTTCATTCATTTTTTTTGCTCTCACTCTTTTTTTGCCTCTTTTTTCCAATGTATATGTATACAAAACTCAAAGCGAAACAAAACGGCAGGTGATTCACTCGAGTCGACTTCCGGACTCACTCGTTTTGCCCATCCAATTCCACAGTGCGATAAACAACGAGAGGAGAGCAAAGTGTACAATTTAATTTTGTACTACGCTCTTCTCTCTCTCACTTGACCGTTGTCAAGAGGTTCATGGTAATGGTCCATTTGTTTGGTAAAATGTGTTCCGTAGGAAATTATTATAATTTTTTTATTCACCAGAAGTTGTTGAAAAGTGCGAAAATATTTTGTATAGTAATTATTCACCCAACTTGACGCGAATGACTCTCAAAGTATTCAAGAAAGAGCGGAATGAGTGGATTAATTAAATAAACTTCCAATTAATGTAAGACGATATGTATAATCCCACGATGACGCATAAGTATAATCTCTGTTAGATTATAACGAAATAAACGTTGATAGTAATTTCGAGACATTTTAGATATAATACAGTTGATCCGTACAGTTGTAAAAGTTAATCGCAGCATGTCGCGTCGTCGTTATGAACGATAAATCACAAATGCTAAAGCTGCAGCAATATACATTTTTTTTTCTCCTCCCTCAACGAAGATGTGGACGTAAGTAAGAGGAACGACTCGTTCAAAAACCTGGTTGGCAGTTTAGATGGCTTATACACAAGTCTATATGGAGAATGAAGAAAAGAAACTATCACGATCGAAGGTGGCTCTCTTCGAGAAGGTGAAGAAGATTCACATGAACGATTCTGTCTCACTCTTTCTCAACTGAAGAAGAATCTGACGATGGGTAGGCGTTTAAACGACTTGAGGATGCACTGCGAAAAACACGCATCTCGTTAAATGGAAACAAGCGAGAATCGACCAACAACCAAGAAGATCACTTCTCCTTCGAGAGCCACAGTTGACGTTATTATGGAATGCAAACTTCAAATTGTCGGTATGACATTAACATTCTGCCTGATATTTATGTGACAATCTAAATGTTATGAAAATTTTATTATTATTTACATCTCGATTTCAACTCAACAGGGGAAAAAAATCTGTAAATTAACAGGATATATGTAATTAAATTTAACTTTATTGGATGAATGAGAGAAAAAGAAATTATTATTATTCATATGAGTATATAAAGCGCTGAAGTTTTTAATGAATTCGTCTCCTCTCTTTCGGAAATTACTTTCAATCTAGTATGACAGTCATTGAATTAAATTTAAATATTATTCCAAGAATGGGTGAACATACGAGGTAGGATCTTAAATTCACATCAGAGATGAGGCCAACGCTGAGAAATCGAACGCGCGCTTGGCTAATTAATACAAACGAGCGACTTTAGGTAGTCCCTGATAACCATCTACAGAAAGCACATTACCATGGATTCCGTTTTTTTTTATTAACTCATTCCTTTTTTTGCCTCTCAATCCTTCGGCCCTCGTACTGTGTGGGGCGCACGTTCGAACATTTTACCGGAATACATATACAAGCTCAAAAAAAGATACCTATTTCTTTCCCTTCTCTCTTCATCTCGCCACACTTCCACTGTTTTTTCATGGTTTCTGGACTGAATGCACAGGCTTTCTGGCAATGCCACGACCCCTTTCCCTCGTTTACTCGTTTATTCCAAGCACGAAAGCGGTAACGTGCCGCTTGCAGATTAATCGAAATTCTTTTCAAGCCGCAAAAGGCAACGGGACTGATTTTAAAACCATTTCAAAACTTCAAATCTCTTTTATTCCTTTATAAATATACATAAGAGGAAAAAGAAAAATGAAATTTATCTCAAGAGCGACATGCATTCAAGAGGAATTCACTATTAAATTTGCAAATCTTAAACTGGTAAGAAATTCGTCTCATCCCTTGCTGTTGTATCATAGGGGGAAGTGGGGTAAAATGGACACACCTTAGTTTTGATATTATATATTACAACAATCGCAAGAAATCGAGGGTAATATCAAAGATAGGTTTTTTTTTGATAGTTCCATTGGAAAGCTGAGGAAATTCCAAGCGGAAAACATGTGTGAAAATTAATTTTTTTGATATTTTAGAAAATTTGAGTTTTCTGGTCAAGATTTTCGATTTTTTAAGTATTTTTGGAGTGAAAACTGATTTTCAGAAA
>JABSMS010002049.1:0-17130 GCA_018902275.1 Aleiodes sp. PSUC_FEM 10030003
AACATGTTATACTTACAAAGTATGGATAATATTTATAATTTGAAATATAAGTCATGTATAATCAGCATGTATCGAAAATCATCCATTGAGTATTATATTCTGAAATATAATGCATCATAGACTATCAGTTCTAGTGATGAATATAATCAGCAATATAATTATGTAAAATAAATTGAAATCTACATCATAGTATATCTATAATTTCGCTGAATTATATGGTTCCATATTTTCCATATAATTTTCAGTATATTCTCTCATTATATAGTTTTTTCATTCGTGTCTATCCAAAACATGTTTTCTCGTGTTTTATCATCGCTTTCCAGTTATCATTACCCCTTCGGAGGAATTTTTCACGATCACACCACTTTGTTGTGTAATATTTTCACGCACTATATACAGTTTTTTGATAAGAAACTTATTTTTCCTAATTTTTTTAACGATTTTTTTAGTGATTCGTTTTATCAAAAAAAAAATATTCCACACTAAACTGATGACATCCAATAAAAGTACCCTCACCATGACACCAGTCACGAATTATTAGTTCACGTAGATTAAATTTGTGAGCCCGTATTTTCGGCAGTGCAGTCCAACTTATGATTATTAAATGCTCATAACTGGAACATCGAAGGGGAGATGATACAACAGTGGGTAAAAGTGTGCGGGAGAATGAAGTAAGTGATTGAAAGAGTGAGAGCGATTTCGTGTGTGTGTGCGTGTGGTTCTAAATCATAATGTTGATTGGGGAACTCTTAGGTGGCTCTCCACAGATGTACCGACATGCGGGTTAACTAATTAAACTTGGAAAGTTTCGTGACGTTTTTTTTATTCTTTTTCTTTTTGCTTTCCAAATAATCTATTGTATTCAGACCCTTGAATGTCGCATGTGATGGACACACTTTTATTGTGTAAATCGAGTGTTTCTAGAATCGTGGGACTTTTTCGTTTCTCGCGCACGGGAAGACAATCAGAAAATATTTAGTGAGCATTCTTTTAAACAATTATTCAACAATTTTAGTCTTAATTATTCCAATTTAATTTTTTATTTTCCTCTCGATTTTTTTTGTGATTCTCTTCAGTTTTTCGAGGTTTTCAACTGAATTTATTAATAATTGGAATAACTTATGCAATTTTCGGTGAGAATCAATTCGTAATGAGTTAAATCGAAAAGAAATGATCTCAGCTCTCTTTTAAAATCAACGTCAATACTTTACGACACTCAGAATTCGAAATATTTCTTAAGAATAGAGCATTTCGAGAAATTAAAGAATGAAAAAATTGAAAAATGGATTCTCAATTGAATATCATGAAAATTTTCTCAATCTTTCAATAAAAACCATTCAGAAAGGCTTATTTCGGAAAATTTCACCATCGACCCATTTTACCCCACGCGATAACTATCAATTTTTCTCCATTTATTTATTTCCACCGAAAAATTTATACCAAATACTTCAAAGTTTTTGAATAACTGAAGCAAAAAGAAGGATTTTCTTTTCTCTTTTCCCGCCAATACAATTGTTGTGCTCGTTAAGGAGACACGGTATCACGAGGAAATGAGGGTGAAATAAAAAAGAGAAGTAATACGAAAAAAAATTTAAAAAACACGCATCAACGAAAGGAAAAAAAAGAAAGAATTAGGAGGCACCAGAGTCTCGATGCGGCGAGGGGGTTACGTGGAGGAAGCTGGGGGGTTAGGGAGGAGGGGGAGGGCTGGAGGTAAGAAGACAAGCCCAAGATGATGGGACAACGGGCGCGTTAGCTGAGGATGGAATGAACCCAAAAGATAAAGAGAGAAAGACGAGTGAATAGTGAAAAAGTAAGAGTTGTGAAACAGGTTCTGTTACCCCTCGCGGCGGCTTCGTGGTCGATGAATACGAGTAGTGAGGAAGGTTGAAGAGGGGGAGGGGGGGCATCAGGGTGGGACGACAAAAAAGGAGATGAAGAAGGAGAAAAAGGAAGAAACAGAGGGAGAGAGAGAAAAAATGCAGAGAAAGATAAAGATATGGCAGATTACTTCGCTCTCCGCGGGTCTACCCCAGGCCATTACTTATTTTCGTTATTGACTACGGAGTCATTTTTTTTTATTCAATAAAATTTCCATAGAAAAATAAGACAATTAATATTGGAATAAAAAGAATTCGCGATTTGAGAGAAAAAAAAATTATTAGTGTTTCATTCAAATTATTTTGCATTTTTCAATGAATATAAATTATCAGAGGAAATTTTTTATCGTTGATTCATTTGAATCGGTGTTATTGTTTCTTTAATGTGAAGCAATACAATTGAAATAAATTTTTGATTGATAATCATAATAATCATAATAATGATGAAAAAAAACCGAAAGAATGAATGACAAGAGGGTCACGCATCTCTTCGCATTGCTATGTTCAATTTGATCGGTACAGTTTATGTCAGGGGACGTATTACAGTTGGGCATTATATTTGTAATCTACCAGTAAATTTTTCTCCCTCGACCTCTTGCTCCTATCAGCAAACAGCTCTTCTCTCCCCTCTTGCCCGCCTCTCTTGGCGTCCCACAGTATGAAACTGTGAATGTGCCTGTCCACTGGCTCTTAACGAGCTACGATAAGAGTTTATCTCGTTACTGAACGACGCATGTCGAAATCGCTTTGCCAACTTGTGTTTGATTCTATCCACAAAAGAATCATACAAATGGACAGTGTGGTAGGGAAAAAAATATCTATAACCGTTAATTTTTTACTGTTGAGAAGAAAAAATGATATTGAGTAATTTTGAAAAAAATTAATTCATTGCTGTAATATTTTAGTTTGACATCATTTAATTTTTTTCGAATTATTTGTCCACTTTTTATTCGTAATTCAATTGGGGACAAACTTCGATTCATACTGTAATGACGATCGTGGGTTTACAATTCTTTTATTCAACAATTTCCCATTTATTCCCATGAATTATTAATTGATTTTCTAATGTAGAGATGAAAAACTAAAAAAAGGGCATTTTTTTCAAGTGATGGGGTTGATGGAATTTGGGAACTTTGATGGTTCCAGTAGATAACCAGGGAAATTTGAAGCGGAATATGATATAACATAATCCCCGACAAACCAATAGTTCTTGAGTTATTCGAAAAACAAGTTATTTTTTAATTTCAAGTGAACGTTTTCAAAACCGTTTTTTTGTGGAAAAAGTCTTTTCAACCATTCATACGTTTTTGGAGAAAAAAATAATTTTTTTCTAAAAAAAAAAGAATAGGCCGTTTTGCGACGAAAAACTTTGGAATATTCCTGAAAAAAAATAGGAAGAGATCGCGCGTGTTTTGTAGGAAACTGAATAATTTTGACGCTGCCGCGCGACATAAAGGAAGACGCGCGCGTTTTTTCACTGTAGTTTTAATGAAAAAGAAACTGCTGATAAAAAAATTATTCATAAAACTTCAAAATTATTCTGCGAAATCAGTAAAATTTTTGAGCTGCCGTCATTTTTTTTTTGCTTCACCAGATGAAACAAAACTCTCTTTCCACCTCAGCTTTTCACAAAAAAATTATTCTTCACGGAAGAATTTTAATGAACTATCACATTTCAATTTCCAATAAGGATTAACAGCTAGAAAAACAATTGATTCTATTGACGATTCTAACCATCAGTGTAATAGTTATTCCAGAGGCAATTTGAATCCTTCAAGTGTCGTTTTACTGGTCAACGCTCTGGAGTGATGTACCATTGGTGTTTTTTTCCCCTTCAGAGTTATACGCAATCCATGAAAGATCCATTTGTGCCTCGAGAAGACTCTGGTGTAACGTGAACGAAGCGTTAAACACATGTAAAGACCCTACCGCCATTTCATATGCAAGACGCGACGCGACCACGACAGTGGCTTACCATATTTTTTTTCTTGATTCTTTTTTCCCCGTAACTCGTCCTTTTTTTTCTTAACTTCTCTCACTTCTCCCTTTCTTTCATCTCCGGTTCCCTCTGTACACTCCTTTTATCATAATTTCTCAGCTCATGTGCCTTAACAACGGCGTCACGTATACGACTTCCTACGAGCTCCGAGTGTGCTACAGTGAATACTCAAATTGTTCACTTGAAATTAAAATAAAATCTCTATTTTGTGTCTGAAGAAGAAAAGAGGAAAACTTAATGAATTTTTTTCCATCAACCTTTCAAACTAACTTGCATTTCGAGATGAAATGAAAGAGAAATTGTTTGTATTGTTCTTCCGAATAATTATCATCGATGCCCTTCCGCCGAAATCTTTTTGCCTCTTAACTAGAAATCTGTAAACAAAAGGAAGAACTTTCTTTTGGGTTTTTTTATTGAAAAAACAAAAGAAATGGAGCCAAAAGAGCTAAAATTGTCATTATTGTTCATTCGATAGCTAGGGAAATTCCATATTGTGTTTGCTAGGAAAAAATCCGTTCTACGCCATTATTCAATCGCGTTATCGACAACGGGGAACTTCGAGTGTAAAACATTTGAATGAGTTGAATAAATCTCTGATATTTTGATTCGGAGTTTTTTGGGAAATATCTCGAAATGTAAGATTGAAAAAATTTTGGGGAAATCTTTTTCGTAGGTCTTTTCATACCCACAAGAAAAAAGATTCTTTCACGAGTTTTCTATCTTCGGTAGTTTCTAAGATATTGGCAAGAAACTGATTGCAGGCGGAGATCGACGTTCAACAATTCGCGATCGAGGAGATTTCTCTGATCGATTTACACAGAATCGATCAAAATGGGTTGGGGGAAGACGTTTTAGTATGGAAACTTGGGGCAAAATAGAAACCTGTGGAATATTGTGATATTTTTTTTCGACTGTGATGGAATTTATTTTTTATCATTTTTACGGGAATTGAAGATTTTTTCGTCAGGATTTGTGAATTAAAAGAAAACAAAAAAGTAATGACAACAAATCAAAACGGCGTAAGTGCCATTTTTCCTTGCTGAATAATAAAAGGGCATAAGTTAGTATTCTTATGAAAAAATGAATGTAGATTCAATTTTTGTGGATTTTCAAAAAATGGCACTTACGCCCTTTTGACTCTAGGGCGACGATTTATCTGCAAAATAACGGTAATTCGATTTTTTTGAAGAATGAAAGATTCTCCAAGAAAAATGAAATTTCAAGGTTTCGATAAAAACTAAAAATTCACTTTTTCAAATTTCATTCTGATTTTACCCCATCGCCCTCCAAAAAATGGTGTTCCAAATTATCAAAGCTCCTCTTCAACTAAAACTCGAAACAAAAACAGAAGAATCAACCGACAATAATTCCGAGAAAGATCATTCAATGAAGTTTAGGGTCAAAGAATTAATTCCAATTAAAATATAAATCATGCTAATTGGTCAACTGTTTTCGGGACAAACAATTTAGATAATAATGTTCTGAATGAACTGATGAATTGAATGAATTAATAACTTATCAAGGAGAGGACAGCATCAACAATAGTTTCGTACCGACTATTCTATAGAATTGAAGAATGTTAACAATGAAATTTTGATATTTAAGCACACAATAAAAATTTGAAAAAAATCATCAATATCATCATCCTGTATTTTTCTCACGATAATTATTATTATTTGTTATAAATAAAAAATTCACTTTGTTTAAACATTCGCCCCCCTTCCTCGAGCAATTTCTTAACAATTCGCGAACTCCCATGATTTTCTTCACAACTTCGTTAGACTTATTATTATAAAACAGCGCCAATAATAGTGAAAAAAAATTGGAATTATTTTATTAACAATAACTAAATCAAAATTTTTTTCTTCGTAAAATCACTACGATATTTCATATCATAGTATCCAAGATTACGGCCGATAAAATAGAAAAAAAATTAGTAGTTGTAGTTTAGTTTTCAATTAATCCGAATCAATTAATCCGATCGCTGATAATCCGAACGTCCTTTGATTAACCCGAAAAAGTGATTAAACAATTCAAAAGTCATATCTTGAGCTTGGGGATATATTTTTTTTTGTTTTCCGATTTTTTTTTATATATTGCACATGCTTGAAATAGACGGAGAGGCGAAGAATTACGACTATCTCCTAATTGAAATGTAGTGAAAATATTGTTCTTTCCGCCATCGTCTTCATTTAATAGGTGAACTCTGTGATTTATCAATAATTTCGTTATTTCTGTCTGACTTAGGGCGTTTTATCCCCACTACCGCATGCTTCAATGACTGATAATTCATGGTTCAAGAACTATAGTTACAAAAATTATGAAAAAATTCTTAAAAATGTAAAGAAAGATCACCTTAGAAGAAAAAATAAGGGAAATGAATATTTTTTCGTTAAAAAAATTGGAGAATTGAATTTTTCAAAGGATATCAAAAAATGAAATTTTTTGAAAAGAACACATCAATTTTTTTAAGGAGAACCGAAATTCAACTTTTCGAGAAAAACCAAAGATCCAACTTTCTCTTCCAATCTATTAAAAAAAAATATTTTTCAAATGAATTTTCAATTTTTTAATTTTTCAACACAATTTTCATTCCATTTTCTCTCAACTTTCAGCAATAAAATTTTCCAAATTTCATCTTAAAAATTTTCGTTAACACGTCAATTCTCCTCATCTTCCCCTAATGAAAATTCACGTGATAATTCAAAATAATATGAGATGAAGAATACCGAAAATTGTAAGTATCCTTAGACGAATATGAAATTATCCTCTCAAAAAAAAAATAGGAAGGAGAAAGTGAAATGAACGATCGGAAAGTGGCATCTGGCAATTTTGGGACTCACTTACGTCATTGGCGACAAGTAGTGTTGGGAAAAAAATAAAAAGACGAGTACATAACAATCCTGTCTGTCTATATACTTCATAAAACTACACAAGGAGGTACGAAAGGGACCACCAGTTGACCCCACTCATTGTTTCTAATCCCACAATAAATTGAAGCTGCAGCTGTACAGACAATTGATACGAATTTACTGTACAGTCTGTGTCATCAATTTCACTTCCATTTGCACGAGTAAATTTTTTTTTCATTCTTTTTTTTTAAAGCCCCTTTCATTTCCATTATTTTCTCTCTTCATTATTTATTTTCTTCTTGACTTTACACTTGACTCGCTAATTGTGATAAAAACTCGTGTAAATATCCAACATGGGTCATTTGCCCTAAGTCCTTTGTTCACTTAATTAACAATAATGATGATTTTTTTTTGTTGCACATGTTAATATAATTTTATCGTATGTTGTATTGATAATTAATTATTTTTTATCCACATGCAGGAATAAAAATAGTTTTGAGGGGAAGAATATCTAATTTTTTTAGAACTCGCATTTTTTTGTTAAGCAGAGAGATTTTTTTTTCAATATCTTTAAATCTGAGAGCTGAAGAAATTTTCGTGATTACCTTTTTTGTCGACGAAAAAACATGAAACGATAATGATTCTTTGATTATAATTTTATCGTTATTTTGTTTTACGACAACATTTCGATTACATGATTAAGCCGTGATTTCTTTTTCAATTTGTAATGATCGACTTTTTTAGACTGTGCTTTTAAACATCGACTTTTTGAGACTGTGTAGAGAATAGAGAAAAGGCATTAAGGTAAAGGATAAACCCTCTACAGCATAAAAAAATGTTCCCATACCGGGAGTCGAACCCGGGCCGCCTGGGTGAAAGCCAGGAATCATAACCGCTAGACTATATGGGATTAATGTTCTGCAAGAATAAATTTATGTTTAAAGATTTCATTAACATGAATAATGAGAACAATGAAACCATATATATGTATAAGTTTTACTATTCTGTAAAGAGTATATAGGCTTCAGCCCGAAGGCTTTTACATATATTTAAGTGATTTTTCGCATATCGTAAGACCATTCGTAAGAGCGATGAAGATGATGGAGGTTTCAAGTGAGGGATAGAGAAAATAAAACTATTAAAAACCCCTTAGCAGAAGTGATTGATTTTTTTTTTTCGTTTTCTCAGTTGTTATTGGATCAATATCGATTGTGTTAAAGCATTTTCCATTTCTAACTTCCCTGGCTATTGGAACGAATTTTCAAAATTTCGGAAATCCAAAAGCTTCATTTCTTCGAACCGCATTTTTTTTGGAAAAAGTCGAGTAATTTGTAGAAAATTTTTGATGATAATTTTGTTCATAATTTCATTCAGATTCGTCAATTATGTGGCATGATGGGGAAGAGTGGGACAAAATGGGATGCCTTATAGAATCCATCCCATTATCCAACGTTCCTTCATTTAAAAAAAAAAGCAATTGAAATACGTTAATTTCATTTCGTCTCCAGTTTTCCAACTTCCAAGAAAAATAGGAAACTTCCATCTGGAAATCAGGGCTACAAATAAGTTGTGGACAAGAGTTTTTCTATCTCCCTTAGATTCCGAGATATTCTCAAAAAGGTAATTACCAAAAAATTCTCAATTCTCTAACGTTTAAATTATTATTATTTGTCTATCACAACCTTTTAATCACAATGTTTACACAACCTAAGATGTGTTTCAATTTATTTCCCAACAACTATGATTAATACGAATGAGGAATACACGAGGTCTGCAACTCGGGTGGTGAGATACACAAGAAGGATTGACGTAAAGGCCTGATCAATTGATAATAATAATGACTTTTTTTTCCATTTCATTCTCGAAAACTCAGGGCAAATGTTATCAATCACAGTGAGGTCATGATTTCCTCGAGGGAGAATCGCTTTACCACTGGCATCATCCGAATTACGATAAAAATAATGACCGAATATTGACTTTATTACTCAATTATTTTCCAACGAATCATCATTTACTGATTTCACAATCGTTTACAATTTTAAAATCACGTGAATTTCTTTTAAGTTTAAAAAAACAAATGAAAATAAAAAAATGTCAATATTTGTGTTGTGCAGAAAAAAGCTACGATGCAATCCGCGCATTGTGTTTACAATGATTGTAATTCTCGTGCAATGAATTTTATCATTTGCGTTGTAATTATAAATCGCAAATGGACTTATGGATGTCCCAGTCTCTCAATTCTCTTTATTCTCCCCCCTTTGGGCGCCAATATATAACTCAGCATGTCCCATTGAGTCCAATACGATTACGTTCGTGTTATTACAATTAATTTAATGATAACCCGAGGTAGAGTGTGTCGATAAATCAGGCAGTGCTTTGACTCGATTATTAATCGGGAACTTGGAGAGCAACAAAAAACATTACTTTTGTAATATTAATCGTTAATAAATGGATAATGATTTTATTGAAAATGAAGTTGGAAATTTAAGTTCAGAGTTGCCAGAGAAATAAAGTATTAATTCAAGACGAAATACGGCTTGTTGTCAAGACGGTATTCTTTATTCAAAGCTTTCCTTCGAGGCTCGATTCAAGATCGGAAACGCCACAACTTGGTTGAAAACAATAACAACGAGTGTTGATGAAAATGTATGAATTTTTAGGATGTGTAGAAATGTAAAATGGAATTCCATTTTAATTTTAGCCGGGCAGCAGAGGAAAAAAACATATGTGCGGTATGAGTATAGCGTTTACGCCGATTAAATTCTGAGACGGTTTTGTAAGAATTAAATACATTTCATTTCAATCAAGACTGAAAAAGTCTTAAATGGAGCCGAAATGAGGCTTCGATCACTTTTTTTTCGGCTTGAATCAAAACTAAACCAAAGCGCCACTCAAGCCGGGAAAACGACTCAATTCAATCTGGAAAATCAGCTTGATTCAATCCGGGAAAACGATATCGTCGCCCTAGAGACAAAAGGGCGTAGGTGCCATTTTTTAAAAATCTACAAAAATTGAATCTACATTCGTTTTTTCATAAGAATACTAACTTACGCCCTCTTATTATTCAGCCAAAAAAATTGGCACTTACGCTCCTTTCATTCTAGGGCGACGATATGATACTGAAAATAGCAGACATCTGATTTTTTTTCCTGAAACAAATAAATCATTTAACAAGTTAAAAATATGCGCATGTAGGAAATTCAAAAAACTATAAGTGCAAATTTTGTCAATATTTTTTTTTCTTCATAACTTATTTGTTTAGAAAAATCCAAAACATTGTCAGATGTGTGCTAATTTCATTATCACGAAATCAATTTGATTCAAACCGCAAAATCGCTTAATTCAAGGGATAATTTTAGGTGTATTTTTATGTTTTTTCGCGATATAAAACCGAATGTTTGCCCTTTGTTCCGAGCATCAAACAGAAGAGAATCGCAGATTTTTAGCGATTAATTTACATTATTTAAACAGACGATAAAAAATCTGACAAAAGCCATAGATATTTGGAAACGTTGAAATTTTATATTCCTGTATTTTTCATGCGGAAATTTTCATCATTTGTTATTTTATAAATAAACCGATGATTCTTGTCAAACATTGGGTAATGTCACCTTTTCCTCCCGTAAATTTATATTTCAATAAATTCAGAATTCACATGATTTTTTTCGCAATTTTGTAAGAGTTTTATAATGAAAACAATGATAAAAACAGTGGAAATGAAATTCTTCTTCAATAATAAATTAATTGAGAAAATTTTCTTTATGATAAAATTACGACGATATTTTGTCCCATTATATTGACTCCTTCAAAACTTTTGAGTGTTTCGAAACAATTAAAAAGAGAAATCATGTTTAATTAAAATCGTGACGATTCATATTGTTAATTTGTTGTTAATAATTCGGTGAAGAGTAATGGAAATTCACACACGTTATAATTTGAAAGAATATGAGACAAAGAACATCAAAAATTGTAATTATTCATAAACAAATGTGGAGTTGTTTGCGTTCTTCTTAAATGTCCGAATCGAGTTCACGCGAGAATTATTAAAAATACAAAAAAATTGTTCGAACGAATAATATTTGTCAATTTAAATTGAACAAATTTGGGTTCAGTTTTAGGACAGAAATGTCTTTATCCGAAGTCTTTCACCTCCAAGAATGCAAGCAAAGAATAGGGAATAATTATTAGTTTTTTTTCTCTCGTAACGCAGAAATTTTTTTGAACAGTTTGAATGAAGCGCGGGAAAGCGTACAGGCCAATGAACAATCGCAGGGTTTAATTCTACCAACAACGAATAAATTTGATACTTCTTAACGTTAGATATGCCCTTTTTATAATAGAATCGTCGGCGCTTTTTGGCTTGCGCATTTAATTCGGTAGTAAAGTTGTAAGAAAACCAAACTGTTAGAAAAATTTTATTTAAAATTCAACGGAAAAATATTGAAACATTTAACAGCCTTTAATTAACTTGAAGTTTCACGAAATTTATCTCTTGAAAATTCATTTGATATGAAAATATTCAAGTAAGACTTGAAATTTCATCGCAAATTATCGGTTGAATTTCTAGGAATTTATAATTTTTTGTATTGGGCATTTTATCGCTGCGATACGCTACTTGGTGGTCGATTTTAGAACCTGTGTAAGAAGATCGTATGTCCTATCTCTTCTATGCAGACACTGTCAAAAGAAAATATTGGACCAAAATCGCTTGCATTGTACAATTTTTCAGCGGAAATTTTTCAGCTTTAACAAAAATAATGAAATTCCAAAAATTTCATCAGCCTCGTCGTCTTCAAAATCGCTCAGTGTACTCACAGTCAGGAAATATTGATTTTTCCTCAACTTTAATCAATGAATAACTTTATTTAATTTTCGTTATCTTGTTATTCCACAAAAAAAAGAGTGTAATAAAGTAATGATTAAGTCTGAATGGAATGAAAGGAGAGTTTGACGAACAGAGTTCATTTTGAAGTGCGAGAAAATAAAAAGAATCTAAAAAAAAATGAACAAAGACAGAGTTGACGTATTTTCATATCTTCAGGCAGTACTGCCTCCTCCTCTCCTTGGATCTTTCCTGCTCCGTTTGTTTGTCCATTTATCTCTCTCTCCATACGCAATTGAACACACACAGATAAGCACGAGCACCCACACATTTAGTATTTCAAGAAGCGTACAGTCACTTGAGTAAGTAAACTCCGGAGAAAAATGTAAGAATTTTTTTTGTTTTTGAACAAATAAAAAAATAGAGGAAAGGTAGGACAAAATGGAAGGTATCCGATACCTTATCCCATTTTGCCTCATCCACCCTTAAACACAACCCAGCTGCGGTTTAAATCATATGGATTTAGAAGGAAACATTTTTTTCCATATTCTGCAAATCGTTCTTTTTTTTGCACTGTGGAGAAAAAAACATGTGAAATGAATGGATCAATAATATCTTTCGGAAAAAATCATCTCCGAAGATATGTTGTTCACAAAGTCCTTCGCGTAAAATTATGAATGGGACAAACATTGTTACGTCCTTGGAAAAAAATGAAATCAAGCTATATACTTTCGGACAGTTTTTACCTATGTTAATTCGCCAAGGATTCCCCTAGAATTTTTGAACACTTCTAAGTAGATTTTCTTCAATCAATTGCATAAATAATTTTTTCATAATTTATCACAACATTTCCATGGCTCCTAGTGAGAAAATCATTATTCTCCTAGTAACACGAAATGAATAAGTCTATTGCCGAGAGAGATAATTCAGTAGAGAAATGAAGAAATATTCATAAAAACTCCGTTCACAGACTTAATGTTTCGCTGCAAGAAAATTAATTTAAATACTCGGCGGGCTTAGCAGCGATTGAAAAAGAAAACTACCGAACTCGCCGACTACTTGCATGAATTTTTTCAGGACTCTTTTCCTTCAGGTCCTCTTCTGTAAAGAAATATTAAGCCTGTAGAAGATGTCTCTACGAACATTTCTCTATTTCTCGACATTTCATATGCGGAAAATTGAAATCGCGATATTTTATACAAGAAAAACCTTAAATTTATTTTTAACAACGTCACCGAGCGCTCCGCTGCACGTGTTGAGTAAGGTGCGACGTTGCCAATAGCTACGCGATTTCGGTATATATACATAATAAATCATAATTCTGGAGATTAATAGCACCGTTTTCAGGTGGAAAAATATTTTTATTTCAATATTTCCATTTTTCTTCCATTAGTAAATCCGAATTTCACTTCCATACCCTCTGCAATGTACTGAATGAAGTTCAATGTTTATCACATAATATTTTTAAATCAATTTAGTTCACTTGAATGGAATCATCCGAATTTTCAAATGATTATAATCACCTGTGATGTTACAACATAATTTAACGGCACGAAGCGCCGGCTATCTTCATACACACATGGCAACATGGTGGGGAGAATTTCCACTACGATTACAGTCGCGTAGTGAGCAGCGCGCCGCATTCTGGGCTCGGACTCACAAAAACATATTATTTTTTTATGCAAGAAAAATATATTCAATAGTAGAAAAGGTGGTATTCGGTTCTCAACATTGTAAGAAAAGTATTTGAAAAGTTTCCACTTAATATTTCTAATCTATTATTTGATATTTACATTTTCGTACAAAGTGCAGCGCCACGTTCATAGCGCGAGTTCTCAAGGGTTGAGGATGATAAATATAAAATAATTCATTTCTTCATAATTGGTTCTCTAATTCCGTTCTTATTGGAAAACTTTTCGCTCCACTCTTTCTTATTACATCGTCGCCCTTGAATCAAAAGGGCGTAAATGCCATTTTTTTTTGCTGAATAATAAAAGGGCGTGAGTGAGTATTTTTATAAAAAAATCAATGCACATTCAATTTTTGTGGATTTTTAAAAAATGGTACTCACGCCCTTTTAACTCTAGGGCGACGACATAATCTTCTTATTTGAATTAATTATTGAGACATTTTTCAAATACCAATAACGGATAAAATTGACTTACTATGATTTTTCTCTTCACAACTGAATTGATACAAAATTCAAAAGGTTCCCATGAAAGATGGAATGGTATAGGATTATAATTTTTAGATCTTGGAAAAGTGACACCTTTAATCTTGCTGGAGTGTTTGAAGAGATTTTGTATAGTTTCAGAAAGTTTTTCGATTCCTATCTTTCGTCGATTTTTCTGTATTTTATTCATAGATTTATTTCCTTGCTCAAGTTCATTACAAATACATGTGTATTTGATAGAATATTCTGTTCGTTCAACTGACAATACTTTGTGACAAACTTAACGTCTTCCAAATGGAGACTATTGAATTTTTGAATTTTTCACTCCAAGAAAAATCGTACAGTATGTTGTTGCTAGGGCTTTATTTTTTTTATCAAAGGCTTTATTTGGGGGACAAATTTTTTTCACATTCAAAAATTTCTCGGACGAAATTTCTCAGGAAAAATTCTACATCTAACATTTCACATGATGAACATTTCTGTATTCGATTTTTTGTATTCGAAATTTTTTTCATGTGAAATTTTATCTAAGAAATTTTTGCATGAGAAATTTTGACCTAGAACTGATAAAAATAATCGAATACGAAAATGGGTTGTTTGATTCAGCAATATATTGTCCAGTAGCCTTGGGAACGAATTTCAGGACAGAATTTGTCATATGCTACGACTAAAAACTGAAATTTTGGTATAAATAGAAATTTGGGAAGTATAAAAATTGCAGAAAATGAAAGATTTCCAAATTTGTAAAAATGAAAATTTCCGAAATTTCTAGAAAAATGAAATTTTCGGAATTTTTGCGGGAAACGAGAGATGTTCAAAAATTTCCGGACATTACGTAAATCTTCAATTTTTTAAAATTCTACGAAAAAATTTTCGTCAACATTTCACCTTTATAAATAGTGGCAATGTTTGATTTTTTTTCAAAATTTTATTGAAAAAAAAATTATTTCAAAATTTTTTGATGCGCAAAATCAAGTGTACTGAGTGTTTCCGAAATTTCCTATACATATCCAGGATAAAAATACGCTGATTCCGTAATTTTTCCCGAATTTTCGGTGCATTTTTGCTAAATATCCGGAACGCCCATAATTTGAAAAACATGACGTGATAAATCAGTATAAATCGGTCTCACTGTTGTTTAATCTATAAAAAAATTTGCATGATAAATTACTGAGTGATAAAAATATGAAAAATGCAGAGATAATTTTTTTTTCAAATATGCCAACTATTTTCCATTTGACGATAAAATATGAGAATATTAAATATGGAAAAATGCAAAAAAAACAGGGTCAAAATGTTGGAAAAATATTTGTATGGAACTTGGGCTTGTTTACTTGTCAATAGAACTGACGTCAACTTGACATGAATTGGTCTCTGACTATAATAAAAATTTCGAAAAAAAATATACATGAAAAGGTTGAAAGTGAAGTGAAAAGAAATCATAATTTTTAACGCTTTCCAGTCGACCTTTTCAGGATGAATAGGCCAACGCATCTCATAAAAGAGAGGGGGGCCCTTAATGTGCCTTCTTTCAGTCATATTGATGACGTTCGTTTGATCCTCAACAAATTTTCCAGTCATTTATTTTCACTTATGAAAATTTCTATAGGAAAATTTCGTACATTGCCTATTTCTTATAAAATAATTTTCGATATAAGAAAATTTTATGGTACAAAATGAGTGTTGATAATTTCGGTATTTCACGTATGAAAAATCCTCTTAAAATATCTATATGAGAAACTTTATAAATATCATTTCAGAAGGAAATCTGAACTTTACGTATAAATAAATTCAGGATTATCTTAACGTGTTTCCGTCTGTACCGTCCAAGCAAAAAGTGATGTGCAGTTTGGAAATCGTATTTTCTTCTAGGATTCATAAAAAATGAAGAAAAAAATTGAGTAATTACGGAGATTCAATTAGAATATGGAAATTAAAATTTCATTCTCATAAATAATTCCAACTATAGTTTATTTAATCAATGAACTTTTGACCGTAAACCCGTTTGAAAATCTTATTATGGTTTGATTTTGCACTTATCTGCAGATGTAAAAAAAATTGTCAAATTCTGTGTAGATTTTCAATTTATTTTGCAATTTTGTTAACGCGCCCATAAGATTGCATGTTAAATCTGTAAATTTGAAAAATTCATAACTTTTGAACAAATCTGCGAATTACTTTCAAATTTTGCAGTATCTTTTTTCATAATTATATAAGTTAACTTTAAACTTTCATGTACTTCTCTGTAGATAACGACAGAAACACCTTAAGGATATCCAGGCACATCAGTAATGTTGTTTTTCTCTAAATGTTTTTGAACGGTAGTTAAAAAAATTCTATAGAAATATTCTTACAATGTACTTTCTTATACATGCTTACTCTTATCTCTAAAGTTTTCAGTAGAAAAGTGCAAGAAAAAATTGGAATGACGATGAAAATTGAATGATTCTGTTTTTGAAAATAAATGCTGCACAGCGAGACATTAATTTTTTACCGAGGTAACCGCAATTTTTCAACGTTTCAGGTCATAAAAGAAGAGTTAAATTTTTTGTGATTGCATTGAAAATATCTTTGGATTGAGTAGACTTGGAGAAAACCGCCGAGACTTTTTTTGTAGAGAATTTAATGGGCTGCAAAAACGGTCTCTTGATAAATTTTCGTCATAAACCCAATGGTTTCGGAGATATCAGCAAAATTATTGCGATAGATATAGATCATTCGAAAATAAGAAAGAAAACCAAAAAGTTTATTTTAAAAACTTTTGCAAATATCTCGAACACGATGAGATTCATGAGAAATCATGATGAAACCTTTTTTGAAGGTCATAAAATTCTCTAAAAAAAAAAGATCTGATAAAGCTTCGTACAGCCAATAGCTTCGGCGATATTCGCAAATTGAAGGGCAAACGATTCTTCGACTTTTCGATCTTTGTCATTCCAATGCAGAATTATTTATATTATTCTGTGAATATCTTGAAAACGATGAGGTGAAAATGAAAATACCAAGAGACCCTTTTTTTAGAAAATTTAATTTTCTAAAAGGGTCTCTTCATAAATTCTCCTTAGCCCAATATTTTCCGAGATATTTCCAAAATAATCTCAATTCAACTCTTAAAGCCATCAGAAATCTGATTATATTTCGACAGATTATAAAAATTGTTGATCATCTACTCTGCAAAAACAAACTTCAAAAGAAATCATTCAATTATTGGAAGAAAAAGAAAATTTGATAACGATAATCGAATTTTTAAAGATAAATTTTCAATTAATTTTAATGAGAGATTTTATCGTGTGAGTATCCTTCGACCATGAGATTTTCTTGGACAAGTTCGGAGCTAAGTAATGAAGTAAAGAGAAAAGAAGCCTCAAGCAGCTGCACTGATTCACTGTCCACTGACTAAAATA